>JAOYMZ010055416.1:0-29521 GCA_025802335.1 Pinguicula primuliflora
TCCTCAACACACACGAACAGCAGTTCCCATTGAAAATATTCCTCATTTTTGCACACAAATACTTTTCGAAAATAATATCCAAACCATTTGTTTGAAAACAGTTTCTCAAGCTCACTGATTTATTCCACTTCAGGCTACCATTACTCAATTACCAGGAAATCAGTCAAATTGGAAGAATTATACTTTTGACATACAACTGATCAATATACATCATTCAAAATCAACACAAAAGAAATAAATGGCAATTTGCAAAACATTGACAGCTTTGAATCAAGAATCTTCCACCTCCGGTGGATACCATTTTGCCCAACAATTTAAGAAATTTTCGAAGGTTTCAACAAGTATAGAAAACAAGAACTCGAGAATTGGAATAACCCCTAATTTGAACTCCTCCCAACCATGTCCAAATCACTTACACAACTCAAGAATTCGGGTACAAATTCTCCTGAGCGAATATGAAAAAGTCACGTCCTTTTTCTCCATCTCGACTTCCTCTTTTATACATCTCCCTGAAGAGGTAGCCTCCACGACGTCTCCAGATCGTGGCGGAACGGTCGAGATAGGATAACGGAGAATTGCGGATCTTGCGCAAATCCCTTGACCCGTCTCCCAAGTTTGGACGTCTTGAAGTATCCATGACTCGGTCTCTTCGTCCGGCCGTCAGCCTTGAATGCCAAGGATTTGGAGCCGTGAGAATATTAATCAGGTGGTTGGGCCGGGTTAATATATCCAATTTGTGACAAGAATTTAATTCCCCGCCCCAGCGATAATGAGGAATTTCTAAACCCACTTAGTGTATGAACATCTATAATTTCATATCCTAAACTAACAGTTTAATATAAATATGTCAGTTTTAACGTACCTTCACATATGAGGAGGAGGTTGATACATTGTGTAAATATGTACAAAAACATTAGTGATTTTCTAATACAAGTTTTTAATTACTCAAAAAACCATAAAGAAAAGTATTATTGAAATGCCGTCGAAATAGTAAACTTTTGATTTCGTATATATACATATAGATTTTTCATTTACAGTTTGATTATGCCATACATGATGATAATATTGCTCTAATACATGGGCCATAACAGATCACTTGTGACCAAGGGCCCAATTGCATCTCATCCACTATAAGCCTACCATTTCCTACCCATCAACCAAAGAGAATGTAATGGTTGACAATTTTTTCCCGACGCGGTGTGGGGCTAGTGTAGGTCCAGGTGGATGACCTGCCCCAGACTCTCCTGGGGCATTTATATATATTCATATATAATTTTATATAACTGCTTTTTATTAATTTCATTTTACTTGGTCCAAACTATAGATATAGAAATAGGAGGGATCTTTCGAAACGATCAAGGAGCTACCCTACTCTCATTTTTCTCAGGCATACGATGTTGCTCTTCATTGGAGGTAAAGACCACCACAGTTCTTGCCGACTCGAGATAGCTCTCCAAAGGAATTTCTTGTCTTTAGAAGTTCACACTAACTCTTTGCTTCTTGTACATGTGTTCTTGCAGGTTGAGTCTGCTCCTTGGAGGATCAGAAACTCTATCTAACACATTGTAAGGGTGCAAAGTCATTTCCATTCCTGCTACATGAGACACTGCTTTAGGGCGATCAACCAAGCCGCTGATGCTCTAGCAGAGAAAGGAAGTCAACAGGATCACATGTGCCTAATAATCTTGGAACAACTACCAGTGGAGAACGAGTTTATTTCCTAGAAGGATGTCCATAACAAATACTCAAGACGCTCAAAGGGTCGAGCCTTTTGAAATGTGCAACATGTTACCACATTTCTTACTTATATTTTTTTTTATTTCAATTGTAAAAGGAGATATATGGTGTCATTTTTTTCCTCCACTAGAATGTTCCCTTTCAGGGGTTACCAAAGGGAGGTTTTGAGGAAGTTGTGATATATCATCCTAAATCATGTTGTTGGAAGGGTCAGGGATCGACCATGTACGTACTTGACACCATTTGTTTTTATTAATAAAATTATAAATTTAGCAAAAAAAACTATAGATAAAGAAAAAAAATTAAAAATTAAGCACATAAAGCCTAGAATGGGTAAATTGATAATCCTTCTTTCAAGATTTTAATTTTGTTTCTACACCAATGAAACTGTTCGAAATGGGTAAGGCCGAATTGGAGTCCACCAATGGGGTGGCCAGGGCGGGTCAGTGACGATCCTGACTCACCCCACCACATTGACATCCCTAAACGCAATTGGTGTATCTATCGCACGTGGACGTGGCCACCACTCTATTGAACAAATGGACTATACCTGTAGTGTGGTGTATGCCTCAAGATGAATAATTCTGTTTGTATTAGCACGTGAACACATTTTGTATTCTAGTCATTTTGAGTCAACGAACAAACAAAGCGTTCGTCGAATATCACTCTCCAATTCCCAGTTGGATCGATTGGTTACATTCTATCATCAAACAGATCGGATCGGATACATGCATGGATGGACCTTCCTTCTCCTCACAAATCATAGGCATAGCTGGAAGATATGGACATTCGTGCAATCGTCGGCACCCACTTGCATTCTTCATTTCATCAATCAATAATTCGGGTTCAGCACCAACAAAAATCAACATCATATAATTTTGATAATCGTAATTAAAGTACTTCATCGGTTCATTTATGTATATATATATATATTAGGGAGGCATGGAAGTAGGACTGTTATTACAAAATTTTGTGGAAAGCTAAAAATAAAAGTAACTAAGCGCGAGGCTATGGTGGCTGGAGTGACCAATTAAATTTGAATACATTTAAATAATTAAATTGTTTTTCTAGAAGACACGATTTTATTTGTAGTGAGCAATTCCCACAATCCAATGCATCATTTCTTTCCTATCCATTTCTTTTGTCTGAGTTTTCATCGCCATTGTCTTATATCGCACGAATTAAGTGATATACCGCATCAAAATTTCTCACACACGAAGCATGAATCATTTCTAGTACATCCTATGCACACCAACATGTGTGCGTGCGTGTGTGGTACCAACTCTCGTGAGAGGGTGCCTGACACAAACTCGTACCGTGTATCACTTTTCGACAATACCTTTTAGTCAACTGGTTGGCCCACACCTTTCAGACAACTTAGGTTCAATGAATCAAATCGTGAATAGTAAAGGTTCTATGGTCTGTTGTTTGGATCCCAAGCAACCGACCATGGAATCAATAGGTGCAACTCACTTCCCAGGAACTCTGTAGCAAAGTCAGCCTTGTAGTTGTGGTTGCCCACATATTCTCAAGACAACATCTCAACGTCGCACCTCAATGAACAATTGCTAACAGACTTGTTCCAACTCTACTGCGATGACGAAGTTTGCTAAATCTCAAAGCGGGCACGTATTGGCATTCTTGCTTTCTTAACAACTTCAATGTGTACAATTGATAACGAAGTCTTGAATTCAATGAAGACTCCACGAAGAAACGAGGAGGATTGTCCATGCCCAATAAAATAAGGGCACACATGCTCGTAAGAAAACTGGTGGGACAAACATAATGTCAACATGGCACATCGAATTTCGTGCGAAATTCTTGAACTTATTTTGCTATAGAATGTATGAACTATTGTCAGATTGTAATGCTCAAAATGATGGGCGGGAAAAGCTCTTAGGCACATTTACCAAAGTATGTCTTCTCCCACAAGAGGCGAACTTGTACAACCACGAAGCCGAGGCACCATAACAAGATTCTGGTCCCAATTTTGCTAAAATTTGGTACCAATTTTGTGAATCCTAATTTAGTTGCATTAGGTTGCAGATTAAATCCAAACCAAATCCAATCCAATCCAGTAAATCTCACCCTTAGGTAGGGTTTGAGGAGGTTAGGATGCATGCAATCATACCCCACCTCATAGCAGGATGGAGAGATTGTTTTTCTGGAGACCCCCAAGTCGAAAAAGAAAAAATAAAAAAATAATAAAAAAATAAAAATAAAAATAAAATAATAAAAAAATAAAATAAAATTGTAATAATAATAATAATATACAAATAATAAAAAGGAGAAACAAGTATAACTGAAATACTTGTTTCTCCCACTGGGGGTTCGCACACTAGTCTTCGCACCCTCATACAGATCTTGTATAGCCCTCACATACATTAAAGGGGCTTTCTTGGTTTCTAAACATTTCCAAATAACCTTTCGTGGTATAGTGTCATATGTCTTCTCTAGGTCTATGAAGACCATATGGAGACTCCGTTTGTGTGTCCGGTATTTCTCCATTAGCCGTCTAAGAAGATGAATTGCTTCCATCGTCGACCTCCCTAGCATGAAACCAAATTGGTTCTCCTTCACTCGCACTTCACCCTGTAGTTTAAGTTCAATAACTCTCTTCCACAATTTCATAGTATGACTTAGAAGTTTAATACTCTGATAATTGTCACATTGTTGCACATCACCTTTATTCTTATAGAGTGGACTACCACGCTACTTCCCCACTCGTCTGGCATCTTTCCTGTCGTCGGGATAATGTTAAAAAGAGTCATTAGTCACTTAACTCCTATGTCTCCTAAATACTTTCACACTTCAATCGGTATGTTGTCCATCCCTACTGCTTTCGCACCTCTTGATCCCAATTTTGCATCCGAATCGGGGAAGCATTGAGTGGTAGAATCAAACCCTAAAATGGAGGGAGTAAATGTGAACTCTGATACAGTCGAAAAGCCTAATTTATTGAGGGGAAAGGCAGAAGGAAGTAACAAAAGCATTCATGACAATCATCCAGATATCTTACTTGCGGGAATCACTGACCCAGAAGAAGTTATTACTGACAATACATGAGATAATGCTACCCAAACGGACCTACCATGGGAGACAGTGACTCGACGTTGGGTCAACACTAGATCAGCTCTGCTAGCGCGTATGGAGCAAGCAACACCTCCCTAGGTTAGGCGCAAGCTGTCTGCTTTTCTTGAGAAGTTGAGGGCCAACACTGTTTCACCGCACATTACCAATTTTTTGCCAGCGTGGACCGCTGTCGAGATGTGGAATTTTTTGAACCCTATGGACAGGTATGCGATATCTATGCTCCACCTTGACTTGAATTCAAAGGCACCAGGTATGGCTTTATGCGATTCAATAAAGTAATCAATATTACTGATTTAGTTGCAAAAATGGATGGAATTATGGCGGGAACCTGTCATTTGCGAGTCTTCCTAGCGAGGTCAGCAGAAGAGCCAACAAGAAATCCTAATGTATATGTACTGTAGTAACAAACTAGGCAAACAGGAAATTTAGAAATGACCTTCAGCATTCAGACAAGAAAGGTAATGAAGCTATTGAGACAATGGATTTCATTCCTGAGTCAGATAAACTAGCTTGTTTGGACAAATGCCTAGTGTGTTACCCCATACCCGTATTAAATTTGAACATGATGGATAACATTCTTGCTCAGAATGGATACTGTGGAGGATCAGTGGTTAGACTAGAAGGAGGAGAAGTTCTCATCAAGCTGGCATCACTGGAGGATAGAAACTCAATTACTACAGGACTCTGTGGTTGTGAATCTTCTATGCGTGCAGAATATAAGACCATGGAAGGTGGTGCAAGGAAAGCTGGCATGCCCGACTTGGTTGCGTATAACAGGCACCCCACTTCAAGGTTGGAGTGAAAAAAATTCAGGGAGATTGCTTCAAAAATGAGAAAGTTGTTAATTGATGCTAACATAATCGAAAATAAAGAAATGTGGTTCACAAGGATGAAAATTATGATAGATTCCAACAAACCAATCTTCAAGAAGTTGAAAATTGCCACAGGGGTTTAGACATTTAAGATAAGGATAGAAGAAGAGTCTGGATTTACACGGAAGAGTTGGATGAGAGTCAACTATACAAAAAGAGAAGGAAAGAGTTGGGTGAGAAGCAATCAGCAGAAAATTGACAATGAATGTTCTAACCTCCCGCATGGCAGCAGAGGAGAATCTTCCAAGGGTTTGCATGAAGTTGTTGAGGATAATAGGATGCAAATGATAGGGGATGGGAGCAACGCTATGGGGCCGAGGAAAGGAACTGAAATAAGATCAGGGAATGAAGAGCAGGAAATACTACAACAGCTTCAAGAAACTACTGCATTAAAGAGTAATTCTAAACTAGATATTACATTGGATAACATTCAACATAATGAGCATGCAACTGATTAAGCAGCGATTGATGATGTGGAATTCCAAGTCAAAAATCATGGCAACACAAACATGAACTCTGCTATGAAAGACATAGTGATACAAAAAGATTTGCAAATTGATAGTTACCGTAAAATGCTGACCAAACAATTTTATACCGGTGATAGTCAGAGAACACACAAGCAATTTGGCAGCTTCACTGCCTTATTGGCACAACAACACTCTAAAGTAGGGATGACAGCCTTACCGCTAACATGTATGAGGCCCATAACGAGCTTGTCGGTCCATTGCGCCATCTCTAACCTTTATAAAGGAAGACATTTTTATAAAGGTTAGAGATGGTATTGCGCAAGACTTATCGGTCCATTGGCCATATGATCAGCCCGCATCAACAGATCATGATGATCCCAACAATATGTTTACCACTCCTATCCATGGACATGAGGGAGAAATGAATAGTGACCCTTTTGCACCTCAACAAATTCTAGATCAAACACCAAGGACAGTGGAAAGAATACGGAGGCGGGATTTTTGCCAAAAAGATGTTTTCCTGTCATTTCCAATTCTTACTACAAATTGATCTTGAAAGCTTTGTGTTTGTGTTTCTGATAATATGTCTTTCCACCGTGTTGATTTATTTTTTTTCTTATTTGTGCCTCTACTTGACTGGTTAACATTGAGAATTGCTTATATTTTTTTGTACTGACAGCTTTCCACAGTTGATCACCTCATAGAATTAGCTTTGTCGACCATTTACATAGTAATGCATTGTTGAATTGCTCTAGGTTCCTTATGTTTAAGCCTCCTTTCTCTCTTGGATAGCATACCTTATCCCACACGACCCATGCTACCCTCTTTTGTCCCGTAGCCTTCTCCCCCCCCCCCTCCCCCACAAAAAATTCCACAGCATCCATGTAATCTGCTTCAAAATTCCCTTAGGTGCTTTATAAAGGAAGAGGTAGTAGGTAGGATGGTTGATAGCACTGCATGTATTAAAACTATTCTTCCTGTTAGTGATATACTCGTTGTGTCATAACTTTGTATCCGTTTTTGTATTACATCCAAGACCGACTTCTAAGCTCCCAATCTCTTTGTGCTTAGTTCCCACTTCCACTCTTAGGTATTTGAATGGAATAGCGTCGAGTTTCCAATTTAACGTGGCTGTTTGACTTTCTTCTTCCTATTTTTCTATATTGAGCGTAAATAGTTTGCTCTTCATAAAGTTGGCTCTTAAGCCTGGCTATGCTCAAAGAGTCTTAGAATTCTTCTGTATATGAGTACATCACCATTAGATCCATCTCCGAATAACAAAGTATCGTAAGCAAATTGTTGATGGTTATAGTGAACCCTGCTGACCAGTTTGTATCCTGTTAATAAGTTAGCACCCTTTGCCTTGTGTAATAATATGCTTAAACCTTCTGTCGCTGTAGAAAATAACGCTAGTGATAAAGAGTCCCCTTATCTGAGCCCTTTCTTCATTCTGAATTTTTCATATGGGCTACCATTAACTCTGATTAAAATATTCTTCATCCATTTCTTTAAATTAGATTTCTTGAATTTCACAAATAAAAATAGATTCCTTCTGTAACGTACGTCGATTTTCAAATTTTAATAAATCGTCGAATAATTACTAAAGTATTTAAATTTTTATTTTGGCTCGTAGTAACGGGTCGTAACTGATGGGCCATTCGGCCCACTTCGATCTAAATCGAAAGTGGCTAGAGGGATGGGGGTCTGTGGGCCAAATTAAACGGCCCACGTACGCAACTAAATGTTAGAGGCCCTAAATTTTCGCATGTTTAAACTGACCATAACCCAAAACCTTACCCCCCGATTAAGGATGATCGCCAGCAGGTTTCCGACTAAGTAAAGATAAGCTGGCCTCTGTACAGTGACGAGGATAGAGGAAAAGGGGTGGGATGTGAGTATAAAGGGGAACATATGAGGAATTAGGGTTGAGGAGTTGTGGTTGTGTTGGCTGTGGGAAAAGTAATTGATCTGAATGGAAACCAGGGTAGGTGTTGATTTTGGAATATGGGAGCTAAGACGAGGTTTGCGGACGGTGGGGCTGAGCTCTCAGCACCAGTTGCTATGTAGTGAGGGTTGCAGTCGTCAGAGATAAGCTTGAGGGCTGTATCTCTGGTCATCCCTCGCATAGTTCCGGGCATACGGGTGGGAACGATGATTGCTATGCTGTTACGTGAATGAATTTGTTCTTATGTGGTTAGTAAATGTTGATTCTGAAATTGATTATCCTCTCTATACTCTGTCGTTTCCGATCTGTGAATTTGTAGTGAAAATGTGTTGGATGCCGGAATTTCCGATTCATATTCTTGCTTTGGAGCCGCTTGATGTCGTAATTGCAGAGATCCTGATTTATCTACCTGAGTTGTTTCTGATTTATGTCGTACTTGCATTTACTTTTGTGTTGTGGACAGAGGTTGGTTATGGTGTGATGAGGGCGGTCGGGTCGTCCTATGTGTGATGGTCTGTACAGGAGAGAACGTAGGAGCAAATCTGTGGGTTGTGGCAGCCAAAACTGGCAAGATTGTTGGCACAGGTAGGTTGGAGGCCAGGGACCTCAATTTCTGTGGATCGAGATCTCCTGGTGGGAATGACCGAACATGGTACGATTTTGACGATGATGGTTTGTGGTGACCTGCATTCTGGTGATATTGACTGAGATTTCCGTGAGCAGAAATGAGGGGTTCAAATTGAGGATTGACGAGAGATCTCCGAGAGCGGAGATGAGAGGTTCTGGCGAGAAATGACAGGAGATCTCCAAGAGCAAAGATGAGAGGTTCTGACGAGGAATGACGAGAGATTTCCATGAGCGAAAACGAGTAGCATTGAGCGAAGAGAGACTGGAGTTCCCATGAGCGAAAACGAGTGTACCTGAATAGAGATCGATCGGCGAGAGATTTTCGCGAGCGAAAATGAGTGACCATAAGTGACAGCCGGCGAGAGAGTTCTGTGAGTGGAAATGAAAGGTACTGTGTGTTGATCCGCGAATGAATGTTGCCAAGTGATTGTGTAATTCTGGAGGGGGACTGATGATGGATTCCCCCGAGCAGAATGAGCATTTTGGAGTGATCTACGATGCGAGATTCTAGTGAACGGAATGTGTAAGTCAGGTGGGGGAATTGCGGATGCCCGTGTGCGAGAGACAGAGTGATACGGCAGGAAACTATCTGAAGGTGAAGGTGATTCAATTCCGATTTCATGATAAGTATAGGAGTGAAACTGGTCCTATACCGGATGGGTTGTTCGAAAGGGGCGTTCGATCTTCAGGACTGAACGGAGGGGTCAACCGAAAAGGGAATTTTTGGCAACAGTATGAGATGTCGAACTGAATTAAGAACTTACGGGTCAGTGGCTCTCTTGGGCGTCTAGTAGTGGTGTCACAGTTAAATGCGTCTGTTGACTGTATGATAATTACTTTGGTTGACTTAGATATAAAATGTTAATGTGGCCATTTCGATGTAAATACATAAATCTGTATGGAATATGTGCTGGAGATTAAATATATATTAAGTGAATAAACCTTAAACTTGATCATCACGGTATAAGTTAGAGTACTTATTGTATTACTTGTTTGGAATGTTCGTCATGTTTTATTCATGTTTACATGCAACTCCCCGAAATCTATTACCTACTGAGCTTCGTGGCTCACGGTCCTACCTGTATGTTTTCTTGCAGAGTCGGAGCGGCATTGATTCTGAAAGTACAAGTGGAGAATCACCGAAGATTTCTAGTTTATCATTATGTTTTGTTATGAGAATTTAATGTCCCTTCGGGGACATCCGATAAAATTGGAATGATACAGAGAAGATTAGCATGGCTCCTGCGCAAGGATGACACGCATAAATTGAGAAATGGTCCAAATTTTTTAATTGTCGCCGCCGTGTATCGAACCCTCGTATCGAACCCCGATCTCATGTTCGGCGAACACAGTATGGTGGCCAATCCGGCTACCCTGAAGGTCAAGAACAAGGATTTGTTGAATGCTGATGCTATGGATATAATTGAGAATACTGATTCCGGTCAGACCACGGCTCCTCTTCCCCCTTCCGAGGCGGTGGATGTGGGTATCTTGAAACCCTTGGCGGAAACTGGCCTAAATCCCCAGAAAGACATCTTCGACCAGATGGCTTCCACTGGTAAGATTTCAGAGGATCCCCCTCTCTCAGAGGCCGATAAGCATGTTCAGACTCAGTCTGGCCCCAGAACCCCCTCTGTCCTATCGTTCCGGGAGGCTCTGGCTCCTAAAATTCCCGAGGAACAAGGGGGTAAGAGCCCATTTACAAGAATGCCCATTTTGGTTGCAACTGAGGAAGTCCAGCACTCGTTGGTAGATGGTAAACACTGTGTTATCTTCTCCGATAGAATCTATAGAGCTATGGACCAGAATATGGAGTTTACAGTATATATCAAGCCTCTGAAACAGGTTACGAGCTTTAAGTTTCTCTATCAGAAATTAATTTTGCTGTGGCAACCAAGAGGTAACATCCATTTGCTTGATGTTGAAAGAGGATATTACCTGGTGAAATTGGATTATAAGGAAGATTATATAAATGCTCTACTTGGAGGCCCCTACTCGATTGTAGGACACACACTGACTGTGCACCCCTGGCATCCGGCGTTTGACACTAAATCTGATCATTTAGAGTCAGTGGCCTCCTGGATTCGTATACCTGGTTTGCCCCCACAATTTTTTCAGGATGAGTTACTGAGAGAGATCTCCAGACCCATTGGGTCTTATCTTAAAGCTGACACCCACACCATTCAGGCAACCAGGGGTCTATATGCTCGGCTTGCTGTCCGTCTGGACCTCACGAAATCTCTAGTGTCGTGTGTTGTGGTGAGGGGAGTTGAATATAAGATCTGTTATGAGGACCTGAATAATGTCTGCATTGGATGTGGGATGTTTGGGCATCTGGTGAGCTCATGTTCTGCGGGAATGGGCGCTTCAGATTCTTTGCCAAAAGGAGATAACACGGCTGTTGAAATTATATCTAAGGAGCCTAGTCCAGCTATTAGTTTAAAAGGAGATGAGGCCCAGAAGAAAGAGCTGATTCTCTGCCTCCTGATCCACCTCTGGTAGCTGGAGACATGCCTTGGTTGATTGTCGAGAAGAAACGCAGAAACCCTAGAGCTGGAGCGAGTGGAGCTGTACTACCAGGTAACAAAAATCAATTCCATTTTAATACTAACTCGCGTTATGCTGTGCTTGCAGGTATTACAGATTCCGGAGTCCAGAATGATGGGATTTCAGTTTCAGTAAGCACTTTGACACAACCACTGAAGTCTCCATCTCTTTTTACTTATAATAGTAAGCCCAAGGTTGGGACAAGGAGAGTTAAAACGCAGACTCAACCTGTTGGCAAACTTAAAGCTAAAGTGATTCCACAGCCAGACCTGGACACATCTCCCCCACCCAAACGTAAACATCCAAGAAACTCCACGCCGACACCCAGTCAACCGAATTCTGCTATGGCACCAGAGCTGTCTATCCCATCCTCCTCTACAGCCCCCACAGGCATCCTGAATGCTACCAGTGACCCCTCACTCCTCCCAGATAATTCTCCCAAACAGTCCCATATTACTGTCCATATCCCTCATCCTCTCTCTAAGGACTCAGCTGTATCTCCTGCAACCAAAGTACCGCACGCCCGAGGCTTTCATATGACGAGATCCCCCGTGGCCCCTTCTGGGAGTGGTCTAGTGTTGGCAAGGGATAATATTCGACAGGAGGAACCCCCTGACAGTGCAGATATGATCATTGACCCCGGTTTGCAAGTAGATCCAGGTATGCTGGCTGATATCGGGTTGCATTTGGATGCAAGTAATCTGACTCACTCTGGCATGCTGATGGATCACGAGTCTGGACGTGTGTCCCCTACAGGGAGGGAGGATCAGCTTCCTCGGGGTGGGCAGACTTAATAGCTTCCCAATTCCTGCTCGCACTATTCCTATCAGTTTATGGATTTTCGGATTCTCTCTTGGAATGCCCAAGGCGTTAATAATATGCATACTATTGGTGCTTTGAAGGACATTATCAGAGTACGCAAAGTGGATATGCTGTTTTTATTTGAACCCCGAACTAGTGGTCTTGAAGCTGAACGGATTATTTCTAGTATCAGTTCTGATTTTTGCAACTCCTTCCGCATTGAAGCTATTGGATTCTCAGGAGGTATCTGGATGGTATGGAAAGAACACACGGAGGTTACCATCTTAAACCACAATTGGCAATTTATCCACGCTGTTGTTTCCCCGCCTGGGGTTCCCAGTTTCTGTGCTACGGCGGTGTATGGATCCCCGAATCCCAGAATTAGATGCTCATTGTGGGATGGCCTATTAAGGATTTTAGATACTACTACACTCCCGTGGGTTTTGGCCGGAGATTTTAATTCTTTCCTTACTGATGCTGATAAAACCGGTGGGAAGTTCTCCACAGGCTGCCGTCGGTTTAGGGATTGGCTTCAGGTGGCTGATCTATCTCCCCTAAACTTCTCTAGGTCACGATTCACGTGGCAAAGAGGCACTTGTCATGAGTGTATTGACTGGGTTATTGCGAATCCTGCTTTCTTACATTTATTTGATGATAGTAAAGTGGCTCATCTACCTCGATTATGTTCGGATCATTCACCCGTACTTCTTCAGATGAGCTGTCTGGATGATCCTCTCATTAATAAGTCCTATTTCAGATATCTCCGAGCCTGGGAAACACATACTGGTTGGAAGGACTGGTTGCAGTCACATTGGTCTAATGATTTACCCTTGATTGAAGGACTCACTAATCTGGTCGGCCACCTTAATGACTGGAAAACAGTTCATTTTGGAGACATCTTTCGGACCAAAAGGAAACTCTCTAACCGTATTCAGGGACTACAAAAAGCTATTGAAAGACAACCTACTATTTATCTACGTAGTCTAGAAGCTAAGCTGCTCCGTGAAATGGAAGAGATACTCACTCGCGAGGAGCTACTTCTCTGACAAAATTCGCGCTGTAATTGGATTACATTGGGTGACCGTACATCTTCCTTTTTCCCTTCCAAACACAAGTCCAAGCCAGGCAGGAAAAGAGGTTTTTGTATACAGCTCGCTGACTTATCATGGTGCTCTGACAGGTTAATTCTGATGCAGAATGCCACAGAATATTATAAACAAGTGTATGCGGCGCAATCAGGAACTACGAGGGATCATCTCATATATTCAATCTCTGGCAGATTCAACCAGATCCCCACAGAGGAATGGTGTATTCTGAATCAAGAAGTTAAGCCAAGGGAAGTTCAAAAGGCGCTTTTTGACATGGACCCTGACAAGGCAGCAGGCCCTGACGGATTCTCAGCAGGATTCTATCAGAAAAATTGGGATATAGTCTCACCATCTTTGATTGTTTTCGTATTGCAGGTCTTTCGTACAGGGGAAGTCCCGGAGGTGGCTAATAAAGGAATGATTTCCTTGGTACCAAAGATTACTGCGCCGGAAGCGTTTGGTCACTTCAGACCTATAACACTGATTAATATATCAATCAAAGTGGTCACAAAGGTGCTGGCCAACCGTTTCAAAAGAGTTATGTCAGGGCTGATTTCTCAAAACCAGGCTAGCTTCATCCATGGAAGATCAATCACGGAGAATATCATAATGGCTCAAGAAGCTATACACACGATGAGGGTTTCTAAGAGTAAAATGGCGATGATGGCCATCAAAATCGATTTGGCGAAAGCTTTCGATAAAGTTGAATGGGCATTTATCCATGAAACACTTATAGATGCGGGGTTCCCTCTTATGCTGATCAAGGTGATAATGTCTATGTTGGAGACCAGTTCTACTCAACTCATATGGGAAGGACTAAGAGGACCTGAATTTAAGCCTCGGAGAGGGGTGAGGCAAGGGGATCCGATATCTCCTTACCTCTTTATATTGTGCATGGAGAGACTGTCTCAGAGTATACACGCTGCGGTTAACCAGGGCAGA
This sequence comes from Pinguicula primuliflora, assembly GCA_025802335.1. Classification (NCBI taxonomy): domain Eukaryota; kingdom Viridiplantae; phylum Streptophyta; class Magnoliopsida; order Lamiales; family Lentibulariaceae; genus Pinguicula; species Pinguicula primuliflora. Next base: position 14,120 of record JAOYMZ010055416.1, read on the forward strand.
TGGAAACCTCTAACATTTGGTCGAGCAAAATGGCCTCTGTCACACTTACTCTTCGCCGATGATCTAATCCTATTTGCTGAATGTTCGACCCAACAGGCAAGGCTTATCAAGGAAATTCTGGAATCTTTCTCAGCCTCCTCGGGCCAGACTGTCAATACATCTAAGTCAGTATTCTGGACCCCTCCCACAACAAATCCATCTTTAGTATCTGAGGTAAGGGATATTCTGGACATCAATCTAGTAGAGGATCTGGGAGTATATCTTGGAGTCCCTATTCTTCATGGACGAATGAGAAAAGAGACACATGCTAAATCATTGTTGAAAATGAGGAAGAAAGTTGCCCAATGGTCCAAGCGGCATATCTCACTTGCAGGGCGCTTAGAACTTTGCAGAACTGTGCTTTGTGCCATTCTGGTTTATCATATGCAAACTACTTTTGTTCCAATCGCCACAGGTTTGGAAATGGACCAAGTGGTTCGACAATTCCTCTGAAATGGTTCCACTGACCGACAGAGCCCCTCGATGGTTAATTGGGATACGGTTTGTCTCCCTAAATCCAAAGGAGGCCTTGGGATCCATAAAACTCGGGATACAAACCGCATCCTAATACTGAAATTGGCATGGGATTTATTTGTGGGAGATGGCAAATTATGGATTGAGCTCTTCCGTGCGAAATATTATATAAAAGTCCAAGGGAATTTTGTCCTTCAGCTTAACAGGAAAGGATCTCATATCTGGTCCTGCTTGGTTAGATGTTTAGACACCATACGAGATCACGCTATTTGGCTTGTTGGCGCAGGTGATCGAGTCCGGTTTTGGGAGGACAGTTGGTGGCCATTTTCCGCCCCCCTGACTGACGTGGCGCTGATCCAGGTAGATAACATTGATCGGGAACTAATTGCTAATAACTTTATTGATGTTGCAGGTGACTGGGACATTGCCCGACTCAGTGGAATGCTGCCAACGGAGACTGTAGCGCAGATACTTACCGTCTCCCCACCATCCAGGGAAGCTGCTCCAGACAAACTTGTATGGAGACACTCGGATAGTGGTCAATTCACATGCTCATCTGCCCGGACATGGATCCAACAACAACCAACTACGCAAGATGATCCTTTTTGGAGAAAGCTGTGGAAACTTCACATCTCGGAGACCATTAAAACCTTCTTCGTGCAACTCATGTACAATGCGGTCTGGACCAATGCAAAGCGACACAGAAGGGGGATTTCATACTCTAATGCTTGCCATATTTGCTCCCACTTTGAGACTATCCTGCATGCTTTACGTGATTGCTATCGTTGCAGGGACTTGTGGAGACAGTTTCACCCCCTAGCTCCTTCTATACTGCACAATCGCATCAGGAATGGATAATTTCTAATCTAACCTCAGATTCGAGTTCTACTCTTTGGCAGGTTACCTTTAGTTTGGCGTGCTGGAAGATTTGGAACTCCAGGAATGCTGAGATATTTCAAAACCAAGCCATCAAAGGGAAGGACTTATACCCAGCCATTCTGGCCTCAGTGACTGAAACACAAAGAGCCTTTGCTCTGCACTCCATTCAGCTCCGGACTAGAGCGTGCCCCACACCGCAATCAGACCCAGTTTTAGAACAGAGTAACTCCCCTCCCCCATGCTTTATCTTGCAGGTTGATGGGGCGGTTTGTAAACATAACAAACGGGCCGCTTGTGGTGGACTTTGGAAGGATAGTAATGGCTCTGCTAGAGCGGGTTTTTTCGGTTTGATTGGAGTATGCTCCAGCATCACAGCCGAGTTCTGGGCGGTCCTTCACGGCTTGCTCTTTGCCAAACGACGACAGCTGATGCATGGTGTTCTTGAAACTGATTGCATGAATGTGGTGGATGCGGTCTTGAATGTGAAAGTCAATTTGCTGCACCAGAGCCTCATTCGGAAAATACAAAGCCTCCTTCAAGAGCTATCTAGCTCCATTCGCTACTGTCCACGCTCACTGCTACCGGAGGCGGACGCGCTTGCTAAGAAAGGGCTTGCAAATACTGAATTTGGTATGCATTTCCTAGAACCCAATGCTTTAAGTACATTGTGCAGATCTGATGCGTTTGAGCAAATGCAGCAGCCTGCTCATATGCAGCTAGATGTCCCTGTTTTATACGCAGTAGATCCAGGCAGAGGTTCTGTTTTGTTGCACCATTTTAGGCCACCTTGATGTAGGATTTGGATTGTATCTATTTTAGTTTTATTCCTGTTTGTATTGGCCGGTTGGCTTCCAATGTATAAAAAAAAAGAATTTATACCTATGTTTGACTTGAGCCTTAACTTGTTCACCCTTTTATCGTGTTGCACTTCATATGTGAACGTTGTTTGGATCTTACGTATGGATTCGGGGAATTTTATGTTATTCGCTATTTGATTTATAAAAGTAAGTCGAGCTCGGGTGTGGCTAATGATACCACCCTAACGAACTCGAACTCCAAGTCATTATATGTGAAATTTGGGGTTCCTTACACCTTCACCATGCCTTTCGATTACCTTAGGACATTTTCATAAAGTTAAGTTCCTGACGGTAAACATAGTAAAATTTTCCTGCTGTAAATTCCATTAATTATTCTCTATCCAACGAGAAAAGACTGGAGAGTGCCCATCTTCCTTAAGACTTGAGAACCTTACAAACCGAGCAGATCATGGAGACGAGTTTCAAAAAATTGGCTGACCCTCAAATTCTCACGCGGTGCGGAAGCGGAATAAGAACAGATGGGGATGCAAGGTCGCCGGAGTTCGAGTTCTGGATGGTCAGAAACCCTTCATTTCCTCAGCAAAAACTCCTCTCCGCCGACGAGCTCTTCTCCAACGGAGTCCTCCTACCGCTACACAAACTCTGCATCTCCGATGATCAACCACCGATTGATCCACACACATCCCTCGGGGGTCGGATCGATCCAGCTACCGGTGTTCCGCCGTTGAGTTCCTCGAAGCGTTGGATGGATATTTTCAGAAGGAAGGAAAAGAATTGCCCAGAGATATCTGGTAATAATACCGGGGATGATATGGGCAATTCAAGAGAAAAGAAGAAACATAAGAGAAGTGGTTTTTCCAAATCGAGTAACGGGGTCACCGCAGCGGTGGAACTCTACATCAATAATATATGGCCATTTTCAAGAAGTAGATCCGCCGGAAATGTAGGAACTCAGCCGCGACCCACGGCGTCCAATCGGAAAGTCAGCAGCGCTCCGTGCTCAAGGAGTAACTCGACTGGCGAGTCAAAGTCGAGGAAGTGGCCTAGTAGCCCCGGCAGACAGGGAGGAGTTCACTTGGGAAGGAGCAGTCCTGTTTGGCAAGTTCGCCGCAGCAGCGGCGTCGCTGCAGCCGGCGGGAGGAACCAGAGTCGCCGAGGAAGAATGCCTATTGGAGTCGATGGCCCTAAAGCTCGGGTCTTGAGTTTGAATGTTCGTACTACGTGTATTGGGTATCGCCATTATGTGAACTGTAACAGTGATCAGAGTAGTTCCGGTAATCTCGCCGCTGCAACCACCGCGGTTGGAGGCGGAGGACAGTGCGGGGAAGGCGTCCCAGTCTACGGCGTGCGGGGAAGCAGTTCGTTTAACATCAGGAGCCTCTTTACCAAAAAAGTTTGTTAATCAAATTGCAGATTTCTGTATAGTACAAAGCACAAGTTAAATGCACAAAAAAAGAAGAAGATACTATTGGTAAAGTGTAATGCATTACTTAGTTAGCTTCAGCCGTATCTTGTGCTTTCTCCAATGTGGTAAGCTAATGACCATTTCTTACTGCAATTTCGCAGTATAAGCTTCCAACACAGAAACTCTGGCAGAGAAGTTGAACCTACGAAGCATTGACTGGCAAGGTCTTGACAGTGGTGATTCCAAAAATTTCCTCAGGGAGATAAGAATTTTTTTTTTTTTTTTGCGTCCTTGTAACTAATTCTTCGTCCCGGGTGAGCACACTAAGTGATAAAGGATTGGCCAAATGTTTCTCTCCCAACCTCATGCTTAAGGGATGAGGTGCTCAACCACCACGCCAAATGTTGGTTTAGATAAGAATCTTTAATGAGCATATTTTGTTTTGAAGAAGAGATTTGGAAAAAATTTTCCTTAGTAATAGTATGACTTTGGGTACATATAGTACAAATACAACACACTCCCAATCCTTATAATCTTGGAATTTAGTTAAGGAAGAGATTTATAATTATACATTTCTTATTTACAAATTCAATCTTTAACATTCTCCCTCAAGTTCGGTGTAGGTAGCCAACACCTAACTAGTACAACACGTCACTAAATAATTGTCCATTAACTGTCTTGGTCAAAATATCCGCCAATTGATCTTCATATCGTACAAATGGAAGCGTGATGATTCCGCTCTCGAGTTTATCTTTAATGAAATGGTGGTCTACCTCTACATGCTCAGTTCAGTCATGTTGCACCGGATTTTGTAAAATTTGAATAGCAGTCTGATTATCACACATCAGGGGACATGCTGCAATTGGAGCAAAGCCGAACTCTGTCAGCAGTTTTCGTATCCATAGAATTTCTTTTTCTTCATGAGCCACTCCTTTGACCTCTGCTTCTGCATTTGATAAGGCAATTACTTTCTGCTTCTTACTTCGCCAAGTAACCAGATTTCCACCCATAAATGTAAAGTATCCGGATGTCGATTGGCGATCAACCGGATTGTTTGCCCAATCTGCATCAGTACAGGCTGAAACCTTCAAGTGCCATGCCTCCGATAAAGAATCCCAGTATCGGGGGACCCCTTAATATATCTCATCCTTAGAGCTGCATCCATGTGATCACTCTGGGGTTGTGCATAAACTAACTAACAATTCCTATGGCATAAGCGATATCTGGACGAATGTGTGATAATTAAATCAGCTTGCCCACAAGATGATATCGATTCCTATCAGCCAACTCAGCACCCTCAACTATTTTCAAGCCATGATACAGGGCCATAGGAGTGTCAACAGGTTTGTTGTCGAGCAACCCTGAGGTCTAGAATATATTTCCTCTATGAGATGTAAATACACTGCTTTGATCTTGATATTTCAATCCTGAGAAAGTACTTCAACATTCCTAAATCTTTTATCTCGAATTCTTTAAACAGATTTTCCTCAAGATTCCAATCTTCTCTATATCATCTCCAGTATTGATCATATCATCCATATATATGACTAGACATGTGATTCCTTGGTTTCGGCGCTTCAAGAACAAGGTGTGATCAGCATTACCCTGAATATAACCATACTTCCTCATAGCCACAGTAAAATGTCCAAACCAAGCCCTCAGACACTGCTTCAAGCCATAAAGAACCTTCTTCAATCGACACACTTTATTTTGGCGGAAATCATGTGAGAAGGCACGCGGACCTGCCATATATATCTCTTTACTCAAATCTCCATGTAGGAAGGCATTCTTCACATCAAACTGATGCAAGTGTCAGTCCAGATTTGCTGCAACAGAAAATAGAATCCTGACAATATCTAACTTTGGCACAGGAGAAAACATCTCAGAGTAGTCAATCCCATATGTCTGGGTGTAGCCCTTAATCACCAGCCGAGCTTTGTATCTCTCAATTGAACCATCAGCCTTTCTCTTCACTGTATAAACCCATCTACATCCAACGGGTTTCTTTCCCGTAGGAAGTTGACACTTTTTCCACGTTCCATTTTTTTCAAGAGTCTTCATCTCATCTTCCATAGCTTTTCTCCATTTAGGTCTGACCATAGCTTCAACCTCATTCCAAGGTACATGATCAGTGTATATAGCAGCAGCAAAGACTCGTGCAGACTCAGCAAGACTCCCCCTGACCATATCAGCTATAGGATATCTTTGGCTCTTCGCATCATGATCCGGAGTGTACTTCTTGGGTTTCACACCTCTAGTAGCCCTGTGAGGAAGAGTATACGTGGGTGTGACAGACTCAGATCCTACACCAAGGTCAGTCATAGAGTCCATAGAATGTAAAGTCTAAGAGGGTACAATATTTACTTGGATATCTGCAAAAGGATCTAAATGAGATGGCTCTTACCGATTTGGCTGTATTATGTCAACAATGCGCTCCAGTGAAGATGGCCCTCATGACTCATGAGATGGCTCTAGTGCGTGAGGCACATGAGTTGATGTAGGTAAGGTTGTTGTAGTTGGTGCGTGAGGCATATGAGTAGATGTAGGTGAGGATGATGTAGCTAGTGCGTGAGGCACATGAGTTGGCTGTGGCAAGCTAGACGAAGTAAGCCAATCAAGTGAGTCTGCCATCAAGTTCTCCCACTGAGTCACAGATTGGGTAGACGGCTGGTAGTAATACTCTGTCTCAACGAAGTTACAATTTAAAGTGGTAGTAAGACGACCCGTTTTTGGGTTATAGCAACGATAGCCCTTTTGAAGGCCCCCATAGCCCACAAACATACATTTCTCAGTACAGGCATCAAATTTGAACCTACTGACCTTAGGGATGTGAATGTATACTGAACACCCAAACACACAAGGAGACAAAGACATAGAAGGAAGAATATGTGTAAAATCCGACAGGGTTTGAATTGGAGTACGAAAGCTTAAAATCTGTGTAGGTAACCGATTTGCTAGAAAAACTGATGTAGCAATAGCCTCTAGCCAAAAATTCATAGGAACATGGGACTCAATCATCAGAGTCCGAGTTATTACAAGGAGAGAACGATTTTTGCGTTCAGTCATCCCATTATGTTGGGAGGAATAGGGACAAGAGGTTTGGTGTAACATCCCAGTCTCAGAACAAAAAATTTCCATGTGATGATTAACAAATTCACCCCATTGTCAGATCTAAGGATTTGAATTTTAGTTTGAAACTGAGTGAAAATCATACGATAAAAATCGAAAAACATGTCAAAGACTCTGGACTTGTTTTTCATAGAATATACCCAAGTCATACGCGTGCAATTATCAATAAAAAGTACAAAAAATCTTAGCCCTTGTCCCACAATAATGGGTGCGGGAACCCAAACATCAGAATGAATTAAGGAAAAAATACAAGGAACACGGGTATGTTTCGATAAAAATGACTGTCTATGACTTTTCACCAAAACACACATCTCACAATTAAAAGGAATATTGAAAAGCTTAGGAAATAAACGACAGAGATAGGAGTGAGAAGTATGACCCAAACAACGTTGTCACAGCCAACATTAAAGGTCAGGTGACTCACGAGTCAGTAGTGTCTACCCTTTTGAAGCAACTTCATCAACATAATACATGTCCCGTTCAGTACCACGTCTAATTATCTCATTCGAACGGATATCTTGTAAAATACATAAAGTTAGATACATTAGCACCACACAATTTAACTCTTTCGAAATATGACTAATCGAAAGAAGTTTATACGATAGAGATAACACATATAAACATCGAGATAATTTTATAGATGGAGAAATTTCAATTTTTCCGCACTCTTCACAGGGGCAAATGCACCATTTGCAGTCTGTATCATCTTCTTGTGAGTTTCCTGTATTTCAACAATATGAGACAAGTCATGAGTAATAGTATCAGTGACACCGCAGTAAAATATCCACTCATTTATCTTCGCAGGACGGGGCTATTTTGCAATATGGGTTGCAGGAAATTTAGGCTTATCATCATATAAATAATTAGGCCCAACAGGGTGTAAATGTCGCAGCCCACTATCGGATCTCACTCCCAAAATCGACCCAAATTTATGTAAAATTGGGCAGACTCCTTAGCAACATCAGAAGGACCAAAATACCCTTCAGCAAAGTACTTGGTAGGTCGAATATAACAGGGGTAAATTGGTAATTTAACATCCATCCTCTTACTATTTATACTTGGTCCACAATTTTCAAGCGTTGGGTCATTGTGCAGACAGGTTTCTATCTCGTGAATTCGGATCCCGTGCCCTACGTTCTCTGTCAAATTCTCCTCCGGTGTGTATGGGCCTTCGTCAGAAATGGCAGCATGACCTCCACGCCGTCTGTAATTTGCTCGACTGCAAAAGAGGAATTGGCCTAGTGATTATGGAGTGACAATTGCACTCACAGATCACGGGTTCAAATCCCCTCAACGACATTACCTATCAAAATTTTTTTTTTGCTCGGCTGCCCCTTCTCAGCGATTGGACCCCGAGTAACAATTTAGCTTGAAGCAATCATTCCTCCAATGTCCAAGAATCTGGCAATAATCGCAAAATGGTGCTGGAATGATGGTCCACAGTGTTTTATGGTTGGTTCTGACCGGCGCTCCGATTGTTGGGATGAATTTCAGATGAATTTCGTCTCTTGGTCCCTTTTTGCCCCTGGCCCGTAGGCTTCTAATCCTGCACCAATTCCACCCAATGATGGGGGGTTTGACCCTCCAGAGGTCGCGTCGGAGAATGATTTCCATATCTGATGGTGCGTGCGTCGACCCATCGCATATGCGACTTCGACTGAGGGTAGTGGAATTTCTTTCAAAATGTCTCTCGTAGTTGCCTCATGTTCGGGACTAAGTCCTGCTAGGAACTTGAATAACCGATGTTTGGATTGGATTCGTTTGTATGTCTCAATATCTTCAACACACCGCATAGGATTCGGCCTCCGACGGTCAATTTTCATCAATAAAGCATTACATGATGAATAATAGTCCTCCAATTGTGTAGTCCCTTGAATAATTCTGTCGGCTTTGGTAATGAGATCGAAAATCTGCAAGTTATCCTCACTGGAGGTTTGATTGAGTATTTTCCACAACTTAAAGGAGTTTGGATAATAAATTAACTGGTTCACCAGTCTTCCCTCAATGAATCTCGTTATCCATTGAAAAACCTGAGTATCCTGTTGCCTCCATGTTGAATACGTTGGATCTATCTTCACGGGTTCCTTGGCATCGGCGATAATACATTTCTGGCGACCCTTGCGGATGATTGCTAGTTCCATCATCCTAGCCCACAGAATGTAATTGTTTTCGTCCAACTTCATGTCGATGATGATTGAGGCCTCATCATTCTCCTTCGGTTTGGCTTCACTCTGAGACTGAACAAATTGTGTGAACTGCTGAGATAAGACGTTTTGAACTTCTTGTTGAGGAAGAGTGATCACCCCATTATTCGGATTGTCTGCCATGACTTCACGTTCGTTTGTAATGCCGGGGAAGAAGGATTGGAGTCAGGATTTTCCCTGCTCTGCTACCATGTTTTGAAGAAGAAATTTGGGAATAATTATCCATTATTGTATTTACTATGACTTGGGGTACATATAGTACAAATACACGATCTCCACACACACTCCCAATTCCTATAATCTCGGAATTTAGTTAAGGAAGAGATTTATAATTATCCTTTCCTTATTTACAAAGTCAATCTTTAACACATTTTGCATGTACTTGATTTTATTTTGGTGTGAATCTGATATAGGTTTCACGATGATAGTTGACCCCCCTTGGCTCCTCAGCATCCAATTTCGTCTCCTTCCAATGGCAAAATTGCATCACCTGAAGAGCCTACAATATGTTGGCAAATATATGTTTCAAGCAACTCATTCCCAGAAGCCAAATACAAAGAATCATTTAACAAATCCAAAATGGAGCGAGATGAATCCATCCCAGATGATGATGCAAAACAGCATTCATCATCAAGGGAGCATACATCGAACCCAAGAACGTGTAATCTTGTAGAGCAAAGCTCGAATCCTATTCCGAATCTTGAGGTCTCTAGAGGAGGTGTAGGATTGAATCCTGAATTGTTGAAGATAGGAAATTGAATAAGGAAAACATTATTCAAATCAATTACTTCTAGTGATCCCTAAATCATAGAGATCACTTCCCGATTAATTAAGGCGTAAGTAAGTTAGAATGCTCTCCTATATATGTAACACTTATACATGAATGAAAATATAAGAGAAATTTCTCTCCAAAAGTTTCCACATTACAATTTTTTAGATGATATCGGAGCAGGTTTGAATTCTTGTCTCGTCATATACCGACTGTTCATAAATCTCTATTCTCGAACAATACAGTAGCCATGGGTGACAAGGCACTGGCTGAACAAAGCGCCATGATGGAGCAGTCTGCAAATTCCTTGCAACTCAGCAAGACTTGTCATCATCCTCCCGATTGGAGTCTGACAATCACCATTCGGCTGTGGTGAACATTAAACTCGACAATCGTAACTATGTGCTATGGGCACACCTAATGGAAGTTGCAATAGAAGGGGAAGGCTTGGTTACATCACTTGCCACACCAATGCCCCTGCACAAACTGATGATGGATATCACTGATGAGATGTTTGCAGCTTTAGATTTAATCATACAATACGCAAAATCTCTCATTCTAAATGAATGAAATCTTGCCTTATGATGGAATCGTCGGTCAGATTGAGAAAATGTTAAATCCCAATGGCTCATCCTTCCCGTCGTTTTTGTTTGTCAGTATCAAACAAGCGAGCCCAACCGGTGTAACATTAGTTTGTCGATGTCATTTTCCGACAAATAACGGTCTAGATAACCAATCGCCAAATATAACATCTCTCGCTTCACCCCAATTGATTCGCTTTGACTGAGAGCCAATCGATGCAAGTGTCACATACCCTTTCGCATTTTGTTGCCTTTTCGTCTTATTGTTGGAGTCAAATTTTATAATCATCGGTTGGAGAGGCGGGGATTGCAGGTTGTGAGGTAGAACCCTCCATGGATGCACCAATCTTCTTCCTTAGTGTCAGAATTAGGGTGCGCAAATTAATGGAAAAGAAGAAAGCGGGAAGAAGTATAAAAAAGACATGTACCGGCCTTCCAAAAAGTGGGCATATAAATCCCGATTATCTTAATGACGTCAGCCTGACCAAAATGCGGGTTTATAAACTCTCGCTTTTTAGAAATCCCAGAGTTTCTACCGAGTTTTAGAAGCACGAGCAGTGAAATATTATAAAGTTCGATCTAACACTGTGATACAAATAAGATTTGCCAAATTTTCTTATTCGAATGCTTGTTATGATTACTAAGATACACCCGAGTTGTGGTGGATTCTTAAATTGAATAAGTTCTTACCAGCTATATGCTATTGGAGTTGCTCGCTTGAATTTTGCCTGGTGTGAAGAAGATTGAGAGATCACGATTGAAAATTTTTGCTCGGTTGTGAGATAGATGGAGAGTTTTTGATATTTTTTGTTTTTAAGGTGATGTACATAATTGAAATTTTTTCTAATTTTGGGAAATTTTTACGCATAATAAAATGAAAAAGTTTGCCTGCCAAACAAAAAATCCGATATTTCTTCTTATAATTCGAATCATGATTATTTATTCATGAAATTGAAATATGCAAATTTTTATTTCATTAACAGTTACACAAGAACGCTTTTTTTGTTAAAAAAATGAATTCTGCAATGCAGTAGTCCGAATTTAAGCTCATTCTCGAAAAATTTTGCTGCTTTAAACTGTTGAAAATCTGGTTCAATCACAGCGTTCGGATACTTGCGCGGCACGAACACGAAAATACCTGCGCTGTTTACGAGGAGGAGGAACCCTACTTCAAATCCCATGTCATTGATTTGGCGGGCTGCGAGAACAATTCGGTTGGGCCGTACTATCGCCTCAGCCAAAACCCCTAGCCATGCTCTTTCCCCCGCTGCATATACTTCCCTGTCAAATGGTACTCTTTGCTCGGGCCTGCAATTCTTTGAGTTTCGTGGGTTTTACTTTGAGCAGAAATTTGTGATGGTGGTAGTTGTACTTGAGAATCAAGTTACTGCAATTTTATATCTTTTCTGGTGGCTTTGATCTTCCAAAAACTCTGTTTTCTTCACTATCGCATAGCGGAGTGGATTGGGCCACTCGATTCACTGATTGCGGAGGCTTTGCGCGAGAATAAAATATTGTCTTGTCGTTGTAACACTTTGAATGGAGTTAACCTGGGAACTTGTATGTTGCAGTGATTATGATTGATACTGAGTTATTTTTTCGATGAACAATGAACTTCTGTTATTTCTGATAATTGATCCTTATCATGCTCTCCGACACTCGTATTTTGTGCACTCAGGAACTTTGGAACAGCATCGATTGAATGCATCAGAAGGTGTAAGACCGAAAATGCCCGGCCAACTTTCTGTTCATGCAGTTTTAGCTGGTTTACTCGGAGTTGGAATATTAGATGTAGCGTTCGCTGATAGTAATGAGGTTAGTTTGCTCATGCATCAGTTATTATCCTTTCCAATCACTCTACAGTAGAAATGATCTCTATGTGCATTTACTTATTTTTTAGCTGAGTGCAATCGTGGTTCTAGAAAGGATGTATTGTACACATTCTATGCTCTAGTTTCACATGGAATTTAATGAAAAGTTTGGCTTTTTCTAGCTTGAAACCAGTGTTTGAAATCAATCTCTGTACTTCTTTATTTGCACCATATATACCCTGCCACAAAGCTGGAAGTAGACATTGTTTTCTTACTGCTCTCTGGATTACTGCTTCAATTTGAAAAATGCGTTTGTTTCTAGGCTGCTACTGGAATCCCTCATCAGCCTAAGTCTGGCAATATTCCAACGCCACCCGAGCCTACAACCGCGTCAAGTCAGCATAACTTGCAAGAAATTGCGAGGAAAGAGAAATCTAGATTGGAGGAATTGCTTACAAAAAATGGCGCCCAACTTAGCCTTTATCCGCCTATTACTGTTTCGGTCAAGGGGCAAATGGTCAGTAGTTTTTAGTTCTACATGGGATATCTTAAGTCAGAGTCCTGTCATTGGATATGCCAGTAAACGTGTTTTACTGTTTGTCATCAATTTATACTTCACCCATGGATGTCTGTTTTATTACATAACACGGATATTGGCAGGTGACGTTCAAGTTCCAAGTCCCTCCAAACTGTGAAATTCCATTACTAATCTCAAAACTTGTTTCCCGGCTTGGAGTCAAGTCAAAAGACAGTGTTGTTGGGTCAGATATGATATTGCGGGTTTATGACAGGTTTTTCACTTTTAACTTTATTGTTGTTTGAGTTATTCGTGTTCTCTTATCTTGTTGGAGAATAAAGTTTTGCGACTGTGTTAGCTCTAGATAACTCTAACCTTTATTTCTATTTTCATCTTTTATGCGGTTATGGGTGCATGCTTTAGTCTAAATTTAAAATTATGTATCAGTAATCATGATGAACTCTTTATGCAGTGGTGTTTCCTGGCAAATGACACTTAGTCGCCCAAAAACTCAAAATAAGATAAAGGATGATCATGTTAAAGGACAGGATAATGGTGCAAATGACGGAGATTTCTGCGTATTTATGTTTCGTCCACTCATTAGCTCTGAGAAAGCTGTAGGTTCTTGTTACAAATCATTTATTCCTTCATGTTCTCAGGCTTTATCTTGTACTGTTAGTTGTTACATCAATTTTTCTCCCCGAAATAATTTGCACATCAGGTTCTATAGCATATGAGGTTTTGGTGATTGATTGCATGCTCCAGGAAATCGAGTTCATAAAGCAAGGGAGTTATACTACTGAGGAGCTTGAGGCTTTGGCATCTATCTTGCGATTGGCTGGACAACTAAATAGCATTGAGTTAAGACCTAGGGCAGATGCTGCAAAATCTATAAACGTGGACAAAACAATATCTGCTCTCGAAAAGATGGGTGTCAAAGTTTATGGACTTAATCAATCAAATGGAGAACTTTCAAATGCAGATATATCATGGGATAATATTGCTGGCTATGATCATCAAAAGCGGTACTTAGAATTTTTTATACTAGTTTCTCTCTGTTATACTTCTGCCTTGTACTTTTATGTCTTTTTTTGTAACAAGTCTCACCTTTGTTATTGATATGTGTTTGTGTCAATGACTGTACAAAAAACATGTTCAAAAGGATCCACTACCTCTGAAGTTAAATCACTTTTTATCTGTAGGTGTCCTTTTATGGGAGCACTTGTCATTTTCTTTTCTATTATATTTCCTTACCAATTTAAATTGATCGCTATGTACCAATATTCTCTCTTCTAGGGAAATAGAGGATACAATCTTACTAGCTCTGAAAAGCCCCGAAGTGTATGATAATGTTGCTCTTGGTACTCGATGTAAGTTCGAGACTAACCGACCTCGTGCAGTGCTTTTCGAAGGGCCACCAGGTTAGAAATCTTATCTGGATGATTCAACAGAAAATTTGTGTGTAAGTAGAGGTTATCATATATATGTATATTTCTTATATATTCACCAGCAAAGAATGTTTATTGTGGGATAGTAAGGGAGAGGGATGCTCCTGCATCTAACACATGGAAACTGATCTTGCTTGCCTCATATTATTTATTTTTCTTTTTTCTTAGCCTTTTGTATTTATTAAGCAAAACTAGTTGTTTTCGTAGCTCGCATGCGAAAGTATATGGAATTCTAGCTTGGGCACGTTCAGAAACAGAAAGGCCTAAGTGGTTTATTTAAATGCATTGTTCTGTATTCAGTGCAACCAAGTAACCAAATTTACGAAGTTAAGCTCGTTTCAGGTACAGGGAAGACATCATGTGCTCGTGTAATTGCTACTCAAGCGGTATACAGAGTCCTATGCTTTTAAGTTTACTTTCAACTGATTATTTTCATTCTTCCTTGGACATGAGCTGAACTCTGCGGGCAGCTCAATATCTGCTATGCTTTCAGTTCAACATCAAAATATACCTCTGATATCTCCTGATATAGATCAAGCCCGGGTTACAATAGGAGAAAATGTCAAATTCTACTTAATAACATTGCTATATGTATGACTTTCTATCATCTAGGATTTGCGCTTGATCTGAATTGGTAATTTGAATGAACTGCAAATTTTATTCCTTGCAGGGAGTTCCGTTGTTGTATGTCCCATTGGAGATTATCATGTCCAAATATTATGGTGAAAGCGAACGTTTGTTGGGAAAAGTTTTTTCGCTTGCTAACGAAATACCAAATGGTGCTATCGTTTTCCTGGATGAGGTCATTTTCTATTTCTGGATTTAAGCATTTTGTTTGAAGCAGGGTGGCTGTGAATCTGTCTCTCATTTGATTGATACTTGATATAATTATAGGTTGACTCAGTTGCTACAGCTCGTGATAACGAAACCCATGAGGCTTCCCGTAGACTTCTATCTGTTTTGTTACGACAGGTAAGGGTCGTCTTTTTTATTGCTTAGAACTCAGGAATAAATGAGGATAAAGTGTATGTTGATGTCGTTTAAAGAAGATTAAATCTGATCAAATGATACTACATTCAGCTTAGAGTAAAGAGTTTCCTAGATCTGATAATCTTTTACATAATTGGTTGTTTCTGTATCATGAATTGAATCATTTTCCATCTGATATGTTGCTGTCCTACAGCATATGAATAAGCTTCAATTGAACTCTTATAACATAGTGGAAATTAAAGGAAAATGATAGGTATACTTAAGCCCTGTTTTGCGCGAGGTGCTTTTGATTCTAATTGTGCTTATAAGCACCTTTTAAAATAAAATGAGTGTTTTGC
>JAOYMZ010055417.1:0-13531 GCA_025802335.1 Pinguicula primuliflora
TTGCTGGGTCAAGTCCGAAACTTTGAGTCTGTTTTGTATTTGAATATGTTATGTTTCAAACTCGATTTCATGAGGGAAGAACAGTTTTATCAATTATGAATACTGCTTGTATTTACTCATGATTCAAGGCATAGATAGGGTGCCTTTACGCAGGCGGGGCGGCGGCGGCGACAATAGCGACGGTTCTGACGGTGCAGTGGATATTTTTTTACCAAAAACACAAAACATATTTGATTCGTATCCGATAAAATTTAATCGAACAAAATCAGTTAAAATCGAAATTTGGCTCCGACACCACTGTAGGATTGAATCCTAAATATCAAAGCAGATCTGATAATTAAATACGAATACGAAATCGTACCTTTATAGCGAAAGCGTGTTAGATCGTAACACTCTGGTTGAGCATATCTTTGAATGGGACAACAAGAGTTCCCTTGGTATTGCACAACTCAAAACTCTCCTTCCAATATTATGAGACAACACTTCGAGAGAACTATTGAAAACTGAGTCTCAACACACGTAAATAGAATTAAGTGTGCAGCTTTTGGAAATCTCCTTATTTATAGAAGTAGACATAAGCTGACATGGACCAAATCCCAATCAACATAATTAGTATCAAAATTACAATTAAACATATTAATTGTAATTTAATCATTAATTATATTTCATAATAATTATGTTAATGTCCAACCATAGGTATGAACATTGGATTATTTTTGGAAAATTATACACCACACAAAAAATAGCCACAAAAAATACACAAAATCTACGTGGCACAATCTGATGAGTCCTCCAAAAGTGTTGGACACAACATTTGTGAATAAGATGTAGTTGATGTATTTTTTGTGCTGATTTTTTGGTGTTCCATATCACTTATCATTATTTTTTGCATGAGATAACAGTGAAAAAACCCTTTGAAACCATGAACATGACGCAAATGATATACCACAAGAAAATTTTAGCAAGAAAACTATAAGAAAATGATGGGCAAAATATGATTGGATAGTAAAAAAGTGTGGGTCACACCATAACCCAATCTTTTTTTCCCCAAAAAATAGTGCATTTTATTGATATATGAAAAGGTTTTAATACAATGTTTTTGTCTGCCCTAAACTCCTAACTCTGTAGAATCCCTTTGTGAGCCTGATGGTGGGATGGTTGATCTGGTGAAGTTGCTGTGTGTTCTTGATTGTGTGGTGGCAGCCATGATATGTTGTTGTCTCATCTTGATTGTGTGATGGGAGCCATGAATAGACGTTCTGGTTGAAGAATAAGTTGAACCTGTTCCTGCTCCTGCTACAATGCAGTAGCACTATGTTGACTCCTTCCAATCCCTGCTAAGTGAAAATGGGCTATGGAAGCCATGAGGAGTTGATCCGTTTGAATTGGCTAAGCTTAATCTTGCTTCAATGCGGTAGCTCTGTCCCGGTGGAACCGCGGAAGTGAACCTATGTGGCGAGTTAAAGGCCATTTACTCTATTTTCCTATACATATTGATCAACTTGCACGTTTGTACTTTCAAAAGAAACAATTTATCCCCTTGTACTTTCATTAAAACACTATTCACCCCATAAATATTTTTTATCTTATTATTTTTTTTACTATTGACCAAATTATCCTTTATTTCTTTTAATGATCTTCTACGTAAACCAGAGATAAAAAAATAATTGAACTTACTTTCTCTCCGTTAATGATCTTCTACGTAAACTTGAGATAAAAAATAATCTCCGTCATGAATTTAATGAGCCCGCGTGGAGGGTCTTTTGGTCATTAGTAAAAAAAATATTTATGGGGCAGAGGGTCTTTTCATGAAAGTATAAGGGGATAAATTGGTTATTTTGAAAGTATATGGATATAAGTTGACCAATATATATAGTACAATGGGGTAAACGCCATTTCATTTCCTATGTGGCGGTGATCCTAAAAATGGTCTACCCTTCCACCCTAACACCTAGATGTTTGGACTACATAGGGTAATCCCTATCCGTCTGAATCCCGCTAAGTGAAAAGACTAAATCGTCCCGCTTCCTCAAAACTTTTTTCGACAAACCTTCGAGGTAAGAGAAAAATCTGGAGAACGAAGAAGAGTACCACACCCGACGTGCCTCTTTTTACATATATACATATAAAAATGTGTGACCCTATCCTAGCCCTAAATGTAGCTTGATGAATTTCTCCAATTTTCAGAAAAATCCCTCTTGTGATATTCCATATCTGTGCTAGTGGTGTGGTTATTGCCCGCGCGAAACCTGCATGAGCTCCTCTTCACAGAAAAAATTATGATCACCATTTTTGTAAGCCCATTTAGCCAAGAATACCGCTTCCTGTTGTGCCAGTCCGTTTACTTGTAAGAGACTGATATGATTGTTCTCCTCCAGGATTTTCCTGATTTTGGTGTGTTGCTGATAATGTCTCCAGGGGCAACCATCACCTGTGATGAGATGAGAGATGCTTTGCGCAATTTCCACCTCAACATCACTAGAGTTTCGGTTCCTGCAACGTTCCCAATGCTTGTATGTAGATTTCGGTTCATGCTTGTTTCGATTACCTTTGACGCAAATCCTTCAATCGGTCTAGATTTATGGTCCCGAATTAGGCCACCAATTCCCAGAAAGTTCCCTATTTCCTGCCTGCTTGTATGTAGCTAATGTCAATCGCAGCTTTCCCAATGCTGGAGGTGACCACTCTTGAGGTGCTCTTACTGATGTTCGGGCAGCAGGAAGTTGAAGCTCAAGTGCTGCGGTAACAGCTTGTTCTGCTGGTCGTGCAGGTAGTGTTAATCCAGCAACAGCTGCAATTTGATTCAGCAGCTGTAGCATCTCGGTCTGGAGTGCCCGGGGAGCAATTTGCTTCAGCACCTGAAGCATCACTGATGCTTTCCAAAGTGACAATCTTATCCTCAGTTTGTCTAATGTTTTCAAAAATATTTCCATATATTCGTTTGTTCCATTCGCTTAGCGCTCTGCGCAAGACTATGAGCTTTCCATAGAAGACCTGGATTGGATTTGCCACCATCACAGGTTTTGACCAGTTTTCTTCTACCACTCTGTTGAAATCACAATGAGAGAACCAGAAGCGATGAAACATAAATCTTCCTAGAGGTCTAGGACTTGCTGGCAAAAGTTCAACCAAGAGAGATGAATGGTCTGAAAACCCCCGGTTGAGATGGGTAACCTGAACCTTAGCCGCCTCTACAATCCAACATTCTGACAGGAGAACTCTGTCTAATCTCTTGAATATCCTGGCTGGTCCTATCCTGTTGTTGCACCAAGTAAAACGGTTGCCACAAAATTCAGCATCAGTGAGGGAGTAATCTTGCAAAGCTTCAATGAAATCTGATGCTGATCTAAGATTGATAGGTCTCCCTCCCTTCTTTTCTTCCGCTAACCGCACCACATTAAAGTCCCCTCCAACGAGTAAGGGATCAGATCAGATATCATATTGCACACTTGCCTCATAGTATGCCACAAGATTTGCATCACTAACATTTGAGGAGTATCAATGAACATTGAACACGTAATAGTGCGTTTTCACAATATCCAAATCACATGCACCCAAATGTGTTTCTTGGCTTTTCTTGCCCAAATTTCTTGTAGCATAAAAAGGCAACTCAAACAGTTAAAAAAGCAAACTCCCCTGCAACTTCTTCTCCCCTTTGGCATACTAATTGAAATTGAAGATACTCTGAATCACGACAATGGCGATTGCTCCTCGTAACAAAAGCATGAGTTTCTACAAGTACCCATAACGAAACCCTTTTTTACCACCACTATAAATAATCAACCGTCAAACCATACTTTCCACTGAAACTATGAACCACAGAATCACCATTTCAATAAACATACTTATCAGCTTGCTTCTCATCCCCACTCCAATTCACGCGACTGTGGAAAGCAATAAACTACACGAGTTCAACATTTTTCATCCCAACTCCACTGCCTCCCCGTGGTTGAGAAAGAATCACTTCCCCCACCAACCCGGATGCTTATTGCGGCCATGGATCTGCAAGCAGGAAATGTTCGTAGGATTCAAGCGACTGTGCTGCCGGAATCGCTGCGTCGACGTGACGTCCGACGTGAATAACTGTGGTTTCTGTGGAATCCAGTGCAAATTCAGGCGGCAGTGCTGCCGGGGATTATGCGTGGACACGAGCAAAAACCCTTTTCATTGTGGGCGCTGTGGAAATAAATGCAGATTCCCGATACGTTGCACACATGGGATGTGCGGATATGCTCAGCCGCCGCCTTTCCCATTCCCTTCCCGCCGAAGCGGCCAAAGCCGCCAAAGGGCGGCTGGTTGTATCCTCCTGCGATGGGCTGAGTTTTTTCTTCCAAAAATGAGAACATTGTAAAAACAGGGACGAAATAAAATTTGATAAGGTAAAATATAATGTATAATATTATTTTTTAAAAAGAAAATTATAAGTTACCCTGGGATGTAAAAGTGGTGTTGTTTAGAGTAGGACTGTAAGGCACAACACACGCGGCACTTTTAGGACACCCCACTCACATTTTGGATGAGTACACTGGTGTGTGTATATGTGGGACTCAATCGAAATCGATATGAGGCACCTCTTTTTGGGACATCCTCTGCACACCTCCTTCTTTTTTTCCCCTTTTTTTGGAGGGTTTAACTTTAGGGTTTATTGGGTTTAACTCTAGGGTTTATTAGGTTTAGCTCTAGAGTTTATTAGATTTAGTTCTTGGGTTTAGGAGATAGGTTTTAGATTTTTTCGGCAGCGAAGTCGCCATAATATTAATTCTAAAATTATAAATTTATAAGATTCATACATTTTTACAATTTGTACCACCAAAACGGGACAGAAAAGGAGGGGGTACGCAGGGGGTGCCCCAAAAGGGTGCCTCATATCGGGGTTCGGGACTCAATACTCATGATGTGAGTGGGGTGTCTTGGGGGTGCCATGGGGGTGCCTTATAGTTGTACTCTTTATTTTTATAATGTTACCCATAGTTAAAATCGTATGTCCCATCGCAATAGCCTGTACGATAAGTAGGGACTCATGTCGCTAAAGAAATATGATTTTATTTTTTTATTTAGAATTTTATAATGGCCGAATTTTTTGTAGAATTTTTTTCGCCTCCTGATTCTTGCCTTCCGAATGGAACGACTTACATGCCAAAATCTTTTAGTGGCCGTTGGAATGGCCTATTATTTTTCAGACTTTTTCTTTCTCCTCCCGATTCTTGCATCCCGGATAGAATTGCTTACGCCCCAAAATTTCACATGGCCAGATCGAGTTATAACCCGCGTCCCGAAACTCCAGCACACGGGTCATAACTCATTTTTCCACTTGGGAAAACAGAATTCCCAAAATTTTGCCGAACCCATTTCTTCACTGAGCCTTCACTTCTGGATGACCGTTTTTGACAGTTATGTTGGTGGCTTCGGACTTAGTCATTGAAGCATGTGTTTTCATCTTATTTTTCGGCTGGTTTATTAAGTCTTTCTCGGTTTGTTTAGTTGTGTCTTAGTTGGCTAAGTGGCTGGATTTCTCTCAAGATGGTAAGCTTGTGTAAAGCTATAAATGCCCGTCTTTCATTACTTAATAAACAAGTTTTCTATTCCAACATCAAGCTTCAAATTGTTCTTATTCTCAACATTTGGTATCAAAGCATTTCATGGCAGACAATAGCTTCATGCAACCGGCGATCCCGCATTTTGATGGCCATTACAACCACCGGAGCATGCTGATGGAAAACTTCCTTCGATCAAAGGAGTATTGGACCCTGATTAGTCCTGGCATCACCGCAGCAGCAAGAGGATCCGAGAAGCTTTCTGATGAGCTTAAACTAAAGGATCTTAAGACCAAAAATTATCTGTTCTAGGCTATCAATCGTGGCATCTTGGTAACTATCTTGAAGAAGGATACTGCCAAGGACATCTAAGATTCCCTCTAGCAAAAGTATCAAGGTACTATATGCGTGAAGCGAGCGCAACTTCAGGCGCTTTAGAGGGAATTTGAGGTTCTTCAGATGAATCTGTCACGGTGACCAAATGAAATGTCATGGTGAAAAAATGAAGGATGTACTGATTTTGGAAAAGATCTTGCGATCTATGACACAAAAATTTGATTACATAGTGTGTTCTATTGAGGAGGAAAATGACTTGGAAGTAATGGCCACAGATGAACTGCTGAGTAGTCTGCTGGTGCATGAGCAGCACTTGAGCAGACATACCAATGATGAACAAGCATTACAGATCACTTATGGCCAAGGAGGAGCAATCCGCAGTGGTTTCAGAGGTCGAGGACGTGGGAGGAACCGTGGAGGTTTTAATAGAGGAGGATTTAACAGATTCATTGTGGAATGTTATAGATGTCACGCCCTGGGACATTTACAGTGGGAATGTCCTAAGCTAGATCGTGAATCCAAAGCAGAAGTAACAGAAGAAATGCTTCTGATGACTTTTACTGACGAACGGGATTCTTTGGAACATATTTGGTTTCTAGATTCAAATTGCAGTAAACGCATGTGTGGTTCACTGAATTTGTTTTCAGAGATGATTAATAGTTTCACGGAGACATTGAAGCTTGGAAATAACTCTCATCTTCAATTTAAAAGGCAAAGGCAACATTTGGATGACAGAAAATGGCTTCAATCATGTCATCACTGAAGTCTTCTATATACCAGTCCTAACAAACAATATGTTGTGTGTTGGCCAATTATAGGAAAAGGGCGGGCGGTTCTAGTCCATGCTCGAAAATGTAAGATCTATCATGACCAGAGAGGGTTGATCATGGAGGGTATCATGACCCGCAATAGGATGTTCATGATTCGTGCCTCATCCATTCTCAAAGATGGTGAAACTGTTGCTCATGCCTCTCTTCAGAAGTTTAAGATCCAACAATCATATGCATCTACGTTATAAACATCTTGGTAGCAAAGGACTCAAAACACTGCAGGATCACAAAATGGTTGATGGATTACCATCTTTTGATGTCAATAAAGTTGTATGCGAAGGATGTCTCAAAGGCAAGTAACACTGTCATCCATTCCCACAGCAAAGTATGCACCACGCTTCATCCATCTTGCAGTTGATTTAATCAGTTGTATGTGGTCTAATCAAACCAATCTCAGATGGTAAGAAACGATATATACTTTCCTTCATAGATGACATAAGCAGGAAGACATGGGTGGAATGAGAAATCTGAAGCCTTTGATCTATTCAAAGTCTTCAAGGCAAAGATAGAAAAGGAAACCACTGCCTGCATAAAATCTTTCAGGACTGACCGTGGAGGTGAATTTACTTCCACAGATTTTACTAGTTTTTGTGTTGATCATGGTATTCAGAGATAGCTCACGGCAGTTTTCTTACCTCAACAAAATGGCTTGGCTGAGAGACGAAATTGCACCATCATGGACATGGTCAGAAGTATGATGAACAACAAAAGGATACCACGAGTGTTTTGGCCAGAGGCTATGAACTGGGCAAGTGCATATCTTGAATCGTTGCCCTACTGCTGCTGTGAAAGACAAAAATACTGAAGAATCATGGAGTGGGATAAAACCATGTGTCAATCACTTTCGTGTATTTGGTTGCATCTCACATGCACATATTGGTGATCAAATACGCACAAAAAGTCAGAATTTGATCAAAATCATTTGTACTTGTGTGAGAGGTATTTCCAAGACTAGCAACCAACATCTAAATACATTATAGTTTGATAAACACCAATTGAAGTAGTTACCGTGGCAGAGGGAGAAAAATGGCGTCGTGTGTGCCATGATTTTCCCAAGGCCGTATTTAAACTTCTCGCAGTTCGCTTATTAAATCCCTTACACATAAGGCACAAAACATCACACAAAATCAATCCCAAGGCACAAATCACACTTACATGCGCACATCCAATGGCAAGGCCAGGAATTCGACAAGGGGGGGCACAGTTCATATTATTGTGGTATAATCTCTTCTTCAGCTCAAGAAGGATAAATACAACGATGGGCAGTACAATATGTGACAATATGTAGCAAAAATGAACAAAAACAACAAAAGATTTTCGATAACATAGAAAAAATAATTATTAGTTAAAACAACTTATATGAAACGAAGTAGTAGACTGTGCTTGATTCGACATAAAATCATATGAGTATGGTTGTGTCCTGGCAGATAAATTCATGAGACGATCATATCAGAGATACTCTAATAAATGATCTTGACAAATAAAACTCAGCACATGAGGAAAATAATAGAAATCATAGGAATTAAGACAGAGAAAATATGTATCAACTATAAAATACCACATATCCCGAACTTTTCAAGCAATTCAAACTCAAAGCCTTCATCAAGCCAAAAATGAAACTCTCAACTTGTTCACTCAGGAAAACAAAGAAATATAGCACAACATGAAAGATGCACATAAAAGTTACAAATGACGTCAAATAACCAAACCAACCAATCGCAGGCGCCACATACCCACTTTTTTTAAATTTTATTTTGCTTTTTTTTTTGGGGGGGGGGGGGTACTTGCCCCCCTTGGCACCATGTAGCTTCGCCACTGCGCACATCCAACCAAAAAAACAACCAAACCGTAAACAAGCCTCACACATTCCCGAGATTACCACATGACATAAGACGCGCGCACATGCCAGGCTACCCAACCCCTATATCGCCCCAGAGCATCGAGTCACCTACCTTCAGCTACCTCCAGTCGGATTTCGTTCAACTTCACGCCGCGCACCCAATTCCCGTCGAGGCCCTATACCCCATGCCAATGTTTTTCGAATTTTTTTATTTAAAAATTTTGTATTCGGAGGGGGATCGATCCGGGGATCCCCTCCCCTTCAACCACCATCTGCCTCACGCGCATACCATCTCGGTTAATCGAGCTGTTTGTTAATTATAGTACACAATAATTAATATACCTATACTCAAGATTATTTTGTTTAAAAATATATAAATACTAATATTTTTTATTTTTTGTCTTAATATTACGGTGGCTTCACCGTCGTAAAATCTTAAACTTTATCCTATAAATCCCAAGTGCTAAATGCTATAAACTCGCAAACCCTATGAATCATACTATTTTTTTTATTTATATAATAGCGGCTTCGGCGTCGTAAAATTTAAAATCTAAAATTATGTTCTATAAATCTTAAATGCTAAATTTATAAACCATAAGTGCTAAATTTTATGTACCATTATTTTTTTTACATTTTTATCGCTATTTTTTTTTCCTATAATAGTGGTTTTGTAAAGAATTTATAGTGGGGTCCATTTTGTAGTAGGTTTGTAGTGGGGTGAGTGGAGTGGTGTATATCATTTCGAATTTCGTCTGATTTCCTTCCCCCAAGAATGGACCTACTTGTCAACGAGCCTGGGCTACTACTCGTGGCCAATTTTGGACCCGCCTACAAAAAAAACAAGAACCAATAAAGGGCCCAGCGGTCAGCCCAACCCAAGTAGGGCTAAAATCTCGTTCACTTTGCCTCCGTAACTGGCTGCCTGCACAAACTTTGGAGATGAGTTGTCTTGCGGCAGCATGCAACGTCTGTCGACATTTCAGATTTTTGGGAAAGGAAAGGGCGGTGGTGGCAACCTTGCTACTTTTTCTCCTTCATTTTCTTAAGGTTATCTTCAGTTTTTTCCTTTTTTTGCAATTTTTTTATTGATATCGATCGTCCTCTTCCACCAAGAGTTTGTACAAATATAAGCAAAATAAACTGACAGATAAACTTTCTACTCTAAGTCTATAGAAGAAGCAAACTATTTTTTCGTTTTGCTCTTGTTGGCTGTTTGAGAGCTTTGTACCAGCCCAGCTCATGCCCTTATTTCCCCTTTTTGCCTTCTGTTTCGCTGGATTGGGCTTTTTCCTCATTTTTTCTCTTCTTTTTTGGAGCTCTGTTCGTTGCCTTTGTCTCTCCATCCATTGAAAGGGTGAGCTCCGATTTTTTTTAGCAGCCACACCTGTTTTTTTAATTAAAACCCATCTGTTGGTTTTGGACGGAGTTACGTGCTAATGTAAAATTGGCTACCAGCGAGCCGTGATGTTCATACACTACTATCCTAGCATTTATGCGAATGTAAATAAATTGACGTTCAACCATTACAAACGAAATAGATATAAATAATAAGCCTAGAGTTTGTAATTGCTGTTGAAGGGCGCTTGTGGGAGATGTTGCTTGTGCAGTACCTGCAAGAAGAAAGTTGGCTTTATAATGAAAGGAATACCTTAAGCACTGATCTTCCTCGTGCGGATATGAAAAATTGGAGTCCTTGTAATTGACTTGGACAGTTTTTTGTGTTGTTATCATGCTTGAGTCAGGATGCAGCTGTAGTCGCATCTTTAACAGCAATGTCTTGTATAGAAGCTGGTAGAGTTGTCTGGCCAAAGGTGTAGCTGCCATGCCAAGCGCCCCATTTTGCAAGTGAAATGGCTAAGGAGTTCTCTGACCGGTTGCATTTTCTGAGCTTGAGATGAGGGTTGCTTAGGAATGTTTGTCGTAAATCCTCCACTTTGTCTCTGATTCTCCAGTTGCTGGTGTGGACTTTGGCTATGTTACCGGTGATGTTTTGGCAGCTCGTTTCCACCAAGACCTGCTGGGAAAACATAGGAGAAAAACTGTCAAGTGCTTTACCGTATACCTCAATTTCGGCATGGATGATGTCAGTTGCTTGTAGCTTCCAAGTTGCAGCTGCTAGAACATGGCCAGATTCATCTCGGAGAACTCCTGCTCCTCCATTCCAAGCTGGTTGTTGATAGGAGAATAGCCCTATGTTCAGCTTGAGGGATCCGGGCTCGGGAGGCTTCCATCGTTTCTTTGGCTTACGTACCCTCGTGATGATGGGAAGGTTGAGGCCGAGGTTCTTCCCGATTCTAATGTCTGAGTACCTATGTGAACCTATAAATTTGAAGACATTGCTGCTACAGAAAGGTTAGCCTTGATGGTATTTATAGTTTCTTGCCCCTTAGAGAAGATGCCCAATATGTAATTCTATCTTGAAGATTGTTGAAGTGTAGAGGGGGGATTGTGGCTTAATTAGTCTATCAAAAAACTCCCTGATTTCAGTGGCTATTTCACCTTCCATGAAAATGTGAGTTTGCGTTTTCTCCTGGGGTTAGTTTGACAGCATGAACATCTTGATGGGAGCTGAATTCCTATGGTTCTAAGGTTTGTATCCACTGGTATAATATTTGTAAGTCCCTCCATAGGGCTACATATAGCGGGATTCCCATATATCGAGTTGGCTACACTATATCGGATTACTATCTTTAAGCTCTATAAAGATTCCTGACTTTTTCCTGCCTACATATAGCGGGATTCCCATATATCGAGTTGGCTACACTTACTTTTTTTCCTCACACCAAAGATATAGTTATAATCAGTTATCCATTCACGATAACTGCAAATGGGTCCATCTCAAGAATCCTGTGGCAGCCGAGGCAACTCTCTGTATATCACTCCTTTTTTTTTCCTGCTGAAACTTTGCATTGCTCCTGATCTTCTAGGCCTTAGACTCCCGACTTTTCTTCACCAGGTTTTGCATGACTGGAGTTCACAAGTTCATCAAACTGTACTAGCTCCAGCTTCGATTGTAGAATTCCCAAATCACTTTTCAGTGTGCATTCTCACAAAAATGAGCGACATATGTTCTAGGCTTTACATATGGTTGGTTTTAGGGTGCTGGTGATTAAATTACTCAGTATAATGGTAGAAGTAGAAAGTATCAGAGGTGATGTACACAGCCGATTGCATTCGTGCATGAGTGATATTCACAGTCGTTTGGTCCGCATTTGATGCAGAATGCGATAATTGAGGTAGGAGAAAGGAAACTGGTGAGATAGTTCTTCACAAATTTCCCAAGTAATTGAAACAGAAAGTGGATGTATCGAATCTTTGGGCTGTAAGGAAATGTTAGAAAATCGACCTGACCCCAATTCTGACTCGGGCCTTGTGTGCTTAGGTGCGCATGTGTGATCCAACTTAAATAGGAAGATGTGAGCTACTCTCATTAAAATCTTAAGCCCAAGGTGATAGATTGTAACACCGCATTCCTATTCAAGTTAGTTGATAATTATTTCTCTAATCAGCATGAGACAATTATCCCTCAAGTCCAACTAAGTAAACCCTATTGGACTTGGATAATAATGTGTTGAATTATTATTATGGACTTGGGTCACTTTGGGGTCCAAATATATAAGTATGTGTATTATGGTGACAAGGAATGAAAGAATCATTTTTTCTAAGGCTCACAAGTTGGTATCAGAACCAAATTTCTCAAACTTCTCAAACCCTAGTCCTCATTCCCGTCACCGTCGGGATACTCGTCCGGGAGATCCCTAACCAGGCATCCCCTTTTCCCCGGACAAAATTCGGCAAATATTGTGGCCGGAACCCTAGCTGACGCGATGGTTTTTGCCAGATCCCGAGCACGTAAGTCGTCATTTGCTCCGGCGAACACCGCTGTTGGATTCACCTCATCGTGGGCTTTCTTCACCGCCCGCACATCCCACCGTGGTCGCGCCAACGCCGGAGTCGCCGAACACCGGGAAGCAGATTCTTCCATTCTGCGAGGTCTCGCACCTGTCTCATCTATTTTTTAAAAGGTTGGGCGGTTTGGTCTGTATATGTGTTTTAGTTGATGTATTTGTTTGTGGATTGAGGTGGAGTGCCTAAAGTTGGAGGCCCACGTGTGGCTCCAATTAGGCAGAGTGTTGGGGGTATTGGTAGTTGTTAAGTGGAGGTGTTGGTAGTGTGGAGTGGAGACGTTGTTGTTAATTTTAGTAGTGCGAGATGACAAAAAAGGATGGTAATTTGATTGGGAAATGGTTGGAGGCATTATCGAAGCTTGATCCAGCTACACTGCAACTCTTTAGGACAATTGCAGGGGTCTTCATCTCTTGTTCCAGCTACAACTCAGGTCAAACTTGACCTACTGATTATTGACTTGAAACTGGACGGGCGGTCCTCGTATGTTAGCTGGTCTCGTCGAATTGAGACTACTCTGAAGGGTAGAAACCTAGAAGGTTATCTGACAGAGGATGAGAAAGGAAACAATATCACTCAAACTCATGACAATAAAGTTGTTTACTCTCAATTGAAGATACGGTTATTGAACTCACTAACTCCTACCATTACCTCTTCAGTTGATGGTTTGGAGTTGTGAGTGATATAAGAGCTCGACTGCAAAAGAATTACTTTGGAAAGGATAATCAGTTGCGTGTGTTTCATATTGAAAGGTAGATTCGTGCATTGTTTCAGGAAGATAAGAAAGTTGAGAAGTATTCTACTATTCGCATCAAATTGTGGGAGGAAGTAAATTACTTCCTACCCGATAGAGAGTGGCAAACAGTCCGGGCTAAACAGGCTTTTCGCCCGGATCGGACCGTTTAACCCATTTCGGAAAACGGGCGGATACAAGCGGGTTGGGTGTCGAAAACAGGCGGTCCGAGCTTTAACCGTTTAACAAAATGGGCGGTCCAGTTTTTTACAACAAAAAATGGGCGGATACGGGCTTTATCCGTATAACCCGTATTTATAATTAAATATTTTTAATTTATTTTTTATATAAA
>JAOYMZ010055428.1:0-13531 GCA_025802335.1 Pinguicula primuliflora
AATCAAAAGCCATGGTCCGAGAAACGAATCGGGTATTCCAGATTGAACAAGCAAAACGCCCTTCACCCTGTGCTATCTGAAGGGGAAATCAGATTGGCAGCACACCATCTGTAACTGGAATGGTGGCTCGGGAGAGCTCCAGGTCCCTGGAAACAATTGATGCATCTGATGGACTGATTTTATTCACAGATGGGGCTGTATCAGTTGTAGCAAATCGAGCGGGAGTCGGTGGAGTAATCCAAGACCGACATAGACAATTTCGGCTAGCTTTCTCTAAACGAATCGAACTCTGCAATGCCTTACACGCTGAGTTATGGGGCATTATATATGGTATGGAGCTAGCTTTGAGACATTGAATGGTTAAACTGACATGCTACACAGATTCTATCATGGCATTGGAGGTGGTAAGGCAGACTCCCCAACCTGATAACTTGGCTCAGTTTACAGACCGTTTGAATTCAATCTGCCAGTAATTTACAGAGATAACATTCCTCTATTCTCCGAGAAGTGGAAATGCCACGACAGATCGATATGCCAAACACAGTCTCTCTCCCGGATTTGGATATTCGGCTATTTGAAGCCCCTACAGAAGAGGGGATGGAACTGGATGTTCATCCTTATGGTAGGGAAGCATGGTCCACCCAGCTCGTTCAGAATAGATTACTCTCCGTAAATCTTGATCGTATTCAGCCCCGATATAAATTCGATCCTCCCTGAGTTTCCCCTTTTTGTATTACTTTTGTATTAGCAAGCATGGCTTGTCTCCCATGTAAGAAAAAAAAACTTAAATCTGACTAAAATCTGACTAAAATCTTTTGATTCAAAGAAGAAGCTCTACTGTTCGTTCGACTTCTTTCTTGATGCTGTGAATATGAAATCCACTAAAATCGGGTTGTGTTGTGCAGGATCCGAAAACTTCAATTTGGGACGTCACGTGGTGTTGTTTTAATCAATATTTGATGTGGAATGTCGATTTAAAATTCGACATCCCACATCATTTGACCAACATAATACCTGGACAACTGATATGCATAAGAAAATTTCTGCACAAACCTATATTTTAATATTTTCATCATAAGTTTGCTATTCAAATCCGGAAAAATACCCAATACCTTTCGGGTATCTTGTTCGAGTATTCCAAATTTTACGAGAAATATGAATACTCCTATCGACGAGTACGATTAAGAATCGACAAATAAATTGAAAATTCAATTTTTTTATTTCAATTTAATAAAATAACTTAATTAGTTCACAAATGTTTGATATACTCACATGAAGAACCAGATTCTTTTGCACAACTCAATAGTGCAACCAATTTTGACAACGAGTAGTGATGGGTATAGGTTGTGCACAAAAGGAGCTGTGCAAAAGAGTCTGACCCCTCACATGAAATTATCATAAAATGCTATAAAGCACGACAATTCTCACATGATGTTAGCACATTTGATGAGTTGGTAGCACCCTATTGGATGTTGAAAATCCAGTAAAATTTTACACCAACCACACATTGCCACATCCTCTGGTGCACAAATCTTGTGTTAAAAATCGTGTTTGATGATCACTGAAAATTTTCTAATCACGAATGTTATATCTCGGACAAGCCATTTATGTCTCGAATTCTAATCTTGACCGCCCATTTGTTGGTCTGACGGCCAGGAGTGAATCACTTAATTTTTAAATGTTGTTAATCCTGACCGTCGGATAAAAAATGGACTGTCAAAATTAGAATTCGGAACGGTCCGGTATGTACCGTTCTGGATTAGAAAATTTCTGCTTATATTACTACTCGAAATTATCATTGCTAATGAACATTATAATACTATATCCAAAATGCTAAAACTCATACTAAACACCATATAAATCATCGTATCCCACTAAATCTATCCCCTTATATCTAAATCATCGTATCTACTAACACCACTTGTATGCAATGCTTTATACACTAGAAAAACTAATGGATCTCACAAGAACTCCTTGCTCTTATACAGAGAGGTTCTATACAAATTAAAGAAAAAAATTGCAAGCAAGATATCCGCAATTTTCTTTCATTCATCACGTGTGAATGTGATTCCAAACTAAGAGGAGACTTGGAACAGGTCTCCAGCATGTTAGTAATAGTTACTATCAAATTATGATACAATATTGACTGAGTTTGATTATTCGATCAAGACTATGCAAGGATCCCCACGATAGCATATAATATAACATTACAATCTTCCAGCATTATCCGAGTAAAGCCACCTCCATGTGAATCATGTAGGCCTACGTATAATCTTCTTCTTGAGTAGGGATAATAAATATAGACTAAATAGAGACATGCTTACCAAATTGTAGATTGATGGCACAAGGTTTCATGCAACAGCAACTTTGGAGCAGATATTAAATATATCATCCAAGGGAGCATGATCGCCTGAACCTTCATCCTTTCTTGCATATAGTAATTCTTTTCCTTTGAATACAAACATTCCTCCCTGTTAATCAGATGCATGGGCTCGCATTGCTGATCTTAATGAAGTAGATAAGAGAGGAAAGTTTGAGGACGAAGAGAAACTGAAACCTGTTGTAATACACTGCTTAAATTCGGGGTAGCTTTAATGGTGTAGTTCTTCATAGCCTTTTTTAATGGCTCGCCTCTAGAAAATAGCTTCTGTACAATTTACAAGGCACATGAATCTAAAATTCAAGTGTAAAGCATGTAGATTGGTATTCGTAATGAGAAAGAAATTGGAATTATGTCAGGAGTAGGAAGAGTACAGTAGCTGGGTGGAGAAATGTACGGCGAAAACCATAATACAAGCCCAAGACGTCATAAGCCTGAAATTCAATAGCGCGATAGGAATAACTTCATTCAAAAAGTGAGTATAACGAGCCCATTGATGAGGAAGTTACCTTGCGATCAGGGTCTGCGTAGAGGCAATCCAATGGAAATGGTAACTGATGGAAAAAGTCATATCAGTATGGATATAAACCAAGAAATTTGAATATGCTAAACCAAAAGGCCGAAGTACGAGTTCATACACACCAGCAATTTCATACACTAACGGTGACGTGAATTGGAGGAATCAAGAATCAAGATATAAGTCTACTTAAAAGACAGGGCACAATTCAAGAGAAGCCAAAAGTTCGGATTGAACTTAATATGCATTCAAGGTAGTCCTAGTATGACTACTCGAAGATGGCCTGCATATTTTTCAGATAAAAACACAGAATCCCAGTAAGAAGTTGTTAAATCTTGATGTGCAGGATTAGGTTCCTTGACCAAAAAAAAAATGATGAAAGAATCACCCTTTGAGCAAGTATTTGAGCTTTGTCAGGAGTGCCAACCCCAACCACAATAAGCTTCACTCCAGCAGCGTCAAATTTTTCCATGGATTCTCTCAGGGACATTGCAAGCTCCCAGCTAAACAATAAAAGTGGATGAACTTTAAAGACAGGAGGAATATAGATTTTCGTTAGTTCTTCAAATGAGAAAAAAAGGCGTTACTAATTTACCTACAAACACATCCAAAATGCCTCAAAAGTGCAACAACGGCTATTCCCTGGAAGCAACCAAAATAATTCCAACCGTTAGAACACAGGGGGCAATCTGATTACATCTGGCCAGACTCTTTTGTATGTCCAAGAGCCCCAATATTGAGATTCTGAATCTAGGATTTTGGAGATGGGGGTGGGAGTGGAGGAGGGGCTTACACGAATGGGAACAGCAAGACGGCGAGGAATTGGAAGCATTGCCAAGCAATCTTGCTTAGCAGGAACACACCAGATGCCTGGTACTGCGAAGGCGCTAAAGGAGGACATTATGATGTATCAACTGCAGTCGTATGCATCAGCAATCCGCACGATGGGATGCAAGAACCGAGACTTGGGACAGACTAAAGAAAATGTGGAACAAATTGATACCACTAAAAGTTTCAATCTTTGGATGGAGGATGGAGCAACAGAGGCTACCCACAATTTCCAATCTCAAAAGGAGGGGCATCATACATCTAGACTCAGTATCAATCAGAGTGTCCAAAATGCAAACAAGTGTTGGACGAAAAGGAAGATCATGTTTTCCGAATATGCCAGATCACACGTGAGGTCTGGCAAGGGGTGTATGTATTGCTTGATATTGCAGGAGTGGTGATGGAGAGCCCTGTCATGCCAAGAATTTGAAGATATGCGAGGGGAAGGCATCGATAATAGACCCTGGACAGCAATTTGCTTGGCAACCAGGTGGTATTTGTGGCAGGCTAGGAATTGCGAGGTGTTTCAGAGCAAGACAATTTCAGCTCAGATGGTACTACAGAAGGTTCAGACTACGGTCTGGAGTTGGCTTAAGGCTAAGATCAATAGACAAGGTTTTCTGTATGGGATAGTTGATTGAATACAAGATTCAATGGCTTGTTCGAAGGGGATAGTAGTATAATCCTCACCGTTGTAAATATGTAAATTTTGATTCGTTAATATTAATTTGCTTATCAACGAAAAACAGAACCTTCTGGCATCCAAGTTCTTCGGCAAATGAAAAGACATGGGTTCGTTAATCATAACCCTTATTTTCAAAAAAAAAAAATCAGATCAAGTATAACGAAAACAATGAGATGCCACGCCACACCAAAAGTAAGAGATCGAGAGTCTGCAATTATTCAACGCGAAAGCCAACGAGTGTCCTTCTAAAAATTGCAATCACAGGAACTAAGCAAAGTGAACTTAAAAGAACACGAATCACACTCCACAATAAGTAATTCTACCTTTTCTTGATCCCAGAGATCCTTAAATTGGACGGGCTCACCACGTGCGGTAAAGATGCCAACTTCCCCAAGCACATCGATGATGTCATCGGACACAACGGCGGAGCTGGTTGACGAAGCGCTCGCCACCAGTGATGCTCTACTCATTGCTCTCGTGGTCGTGGAAATGAGGGGTTACTCCCCTCCCTTTAGCCTTCAGTCTTTACTATGCTTCTGGCTGTTTTTTATATAAAATTTATACAAATTAATACTAACCAACGTCAATTTTTTTGGTGTCACAAATTTTTTTTTAACAAAGTATTTAATAGTGTACTTTGAAAATGTCACTGTCAGAACTTGTCAAGTCCGGAAGATATTCCCAAACTTGTCAAGTCCGGAAGATATTCCCGAACTTAGAAAGACCGAGTTTTGTAAATCTCGGACTAGAGAAGTCCGAGAGTCATTAAGGTTCCTAATGACAGTAATTAGTAATTCTCCAACTTGCCCCTTTTATTTGCAATTGTTGCTACTGGATTGCATGAACTCTTATCAAAAGCTAAAGATCAGAACCTACTTGTTGGCTACAAGATTTGTGATGGGGATTTCTCTATAACGCATCAACGGTTTGCGGATTATACGATCCTGTTCACTAATGATTCTCTGGAGGATGTACAGACACTAAAAAGGCTGCTACGGACCTTTGAAGTAATTTCTGGTCTCAAGATCAACTATATGAAAAGCAGGCTATATTCAATAGGCATGAGCAGAGGAATGAGTGCAACGCAAGCAGCTATACTGAATTGTAAAACGGACATGATTCCCTTCACCTATCTAGGTGTGCAAATTAGTGCTAACCAAAGGTTAGAAAGAACTTGGCAACCAGTACTACAAACACTGGGGAACAAACTTGGAGGCTGGGACAAGAAATACCTCAAGTCTATTCCCTGACCTATACCTCAATGCAACTGATAAACATTCAACAATCATAGAGAAAGGTCAGTTTGATCTTACCTGGAGGTGGAATTGGGAATGGAACCGAGATCCGAATGGTGCTGAAGTCCAGTAGCTTGAGCAATTACATCTGATGCTGAATCATGCTCCTTATCCTGTCAATGAACAAGAAAAATGGGAGTGGCAGTCAGGAATATCTACGCAGTATAAAACATCTGAAATCTACAACATTCTGATGGAAAATGAATGGCAAGCAACTCAACCTGAAAGCCGCGTAGCTACAGTCTGGCAAAAGGACATCCCCACAAAAATATCAGCATTTTGCTGGAAACTCTTACAGAATAAGGTTCCTACATTGGACAATTTAAGTCGAAGAGGGGTTACACTCAACAATCTACTATGCCCAATGTGTATGATGATGCCAGAAACAGCAGTACATACCTTTCTCCTCTGCCCAGAAGCTCTGAAATTGTGGCGAGCATGCTGGGATTGGTTTCAACTGACGACGACAATGCCTACGGATCTAGAATAGATTCCACTGCAATTTCAGGAGTTTCCACAAAAGTCTTGGGCGAAACCTCTCTGGAATCTATTGTGGCAGCTCATCATCTGGCAAATTTGGAGGAAAAGGAACAACTTGATATTCCGCCAAGAACAATCGGCGACTTATGCTGAACTGGAGCAAGTGAAGATTAAGAGTTGGCTTCAGTTAAGAGCTTACAAGAGAATAGAAACCATCGGTTGGATTTGGGGATTGGAGTAGGGAAATGTTAATGTGAATGCCTGATAGACAAGCAGTAATCCTGTAAATGTATACATGTAAATACACATTTATACTCTAATAAAAGCTCACTTATCAAAAAAAATTCTCGAACTTACCGACACCAAGAGTTCTAATTTACACACAGTGATACACATTTGTGTTGGGGAGAGAAAGCTATCTTCTCCTGCTGTCTTCCTCCCTCTCTCGAAGCTCCTAGTTCCGGCCATAAATAGAGACACATAGACTCGTTGTTAAGAGGACTTCGACGGCTTTGTCCCATAATCACAGGAAAGCTTCGCAATTTTTAAGAGATCCTCGACATCTGGCTTCCTGACGAGTCGGCGGCGGCGGCTGGTCGAAAACTGGACTTGAGTTTCATTGAGTTTCCTTAAGATGATGACCTCATCGAATATCTCTGTTACAGTTATCAGCCCCAGTCCCCAAATCATCCACATTCTTCATAAAAGTATCGAGTTTCATCTTCATCTCCTCCACAACAATCTTGATAGCTATATCCTCCTCTTCCTTTTCTTCTTCACCGACAGCAAACTCTGCATTTTTCATCATAGACTCGATATCAACTTGAGTTTCCTCAATGCCTGAAAAGACTTGAGCTTCTTGTCCAGCTTTTTTTTCTTAGCTTGCAACTTCTCCAGCATCCGCATTTGATGCTTGAAAACAGAATGAAACATGTGGAATAATTCCTCTGTGAATGGATCCCGTGCTTTTTTGAAACTCTTCAATTCCGCTGATGTCCTCGAATACTTGTGGGTCAGGCCCGATGATCCGATGGCCTGATCTTCCTCCTCGAATTCCTGTAAAGCCACGAGTCTAAGCATCTGGCTGTCCCGTGCCCATTTCAGCCAGTTTTCTAACGATGCACAAAAGTCGAGAGTGTGTAAGCTGTTCTCGAAGTAATCCTCGACGAGACAGAAGGATCACGATTCTTCCAAATATCCTTCTTACAATCGAGAATCACCTTCACCACTTGGTGGATCATTTCCAGCAGACACTCTGTTACATCTCGAGGAGAGTCGATTGATAAGCCACGAACTTCAACGCCGACTTCCAGTGCGTTGATGACGTTGTCTGTTCAATAGTAGAGGGAGGAAGACAGCCGGAGAAAAACTCTCTCCAAGACAAATGTGTATCACTGCATGTAAATTTGAACTCTCGGTTCCCTGAATCAAAATATTTCATAAACAATCATTCCAATTTATATCATCAATGGTGACATCCAAATCTAAGTTCGAATTAAATGATGATGTAATAATAGGTGTGCGAGTTGAATAGTGTGGGGCATTGCGTAAGATGTGCTTGTGTTAGGAGTAGGATGAAAATCTCCTACACCGAGCTACAGCATCAGACTACATAAGCCATTAGAGGGAGGTGGAGGAGTGCCCCGTTGTGTCCACTCGTAGTTAGGCTAAAATTGTCAAACAGAGCTTCCAGTCTGCGTCGGAGATCGCCAATCATCTGCTCAAGTGAAGCTCGCAACTGGTAAACCATCAATAGGAGACCTCAAATCATCGAAACATCATGTAGAGTGATCGTAACTCTCCTAATGGTAGCTAAAACGTGAGATGACCAGATGCCACCTCTCAACCACATTAACAAAATGATGATCCTCCTTAATATCTATACTCAGATGTGAACCCCAAAAGCCAGCAGCAAAAATAATTAGTTGCACAGTGGGTGCAACTATAGTCTATGCGACCATATATTAAGGTGATTTATTTCCAGTACTATATCAATCTCAATTCAGGAATCTATAACTCTGCTACTGCAGTGTTGACTCAAATCACCTAAAATCTCATAAGACAGGTGCATGTAGACCAGGATGTTGACTCTACAATAAACTCATTCTAACCACTAAAATAAAAAAATATGTGAACAAATCAATCTAATATACAAAACAGTTTATAAATATAAACAAATTTACATATAAATAGAAATTACAGCAAATCCTCAACATTGATCGAATGAAATTTAAGGGCCCTGATTTGATCGTAATTTTAAAACAAAGGTGGAGCACGTGACATTCTACAACACGCAATTCTTGTTTTGACCAATTCAACTTGTCATTTGAAGTCTCTCCACTCCGACGAATTGCACCCATCAACAAAAAATAACGACGAATGTAATTGGAGGCCTTGGGCAGAGGTTCTGTGGGCGACGTTGGCGCTGGGGTGTGGTGGCACAGGGGGTGGTGGTGGTGCTGGGGGCGGCGGTGGCGCTGGGGGCAACAGTGCTCGCAGATCTGAATTCCGTCCCCATCGACGGTGGAGGAAATTGTTGAGATGATGATGGCGAGGATCCGACGGCGGAGGGATGAGCAGCGGTGGAATTCCAGTGGTGGGGAAGCAGTCCGGAGGACCAGTGGGCGGCGGCGCAGATCTGATTTCCTCATTTCAGTCGAGCATCGCAGATCTAGTTTCCCGAGTGATGTTCCATCCTTCTCGTCTATGGTGGAGGAAATTGGTGATGTAATGATGATGGAGGTGCGACAGTGCAGGGATGCTCTGTCTTCCTCGTCCGACAAAAGTTGATGCGAAGCTCTGTCTTCGTCGTCTGGCACAAGCAGCCTGTCGTGTTCAAACCTGCATCTTGGAATAGGAAGTCTAAGTCACGTGCAATTTTGTTTTGTTGTATTCTTTTTAATCCATCACGTAATCCTGACCGTCCGATCTCATCATATTTGTGGTCCAGATTTGCTGTAATTTTTACTGTATTTTAGCCTGTCATCTGATCCCTCCCCTATAATCTATATATCCACAATACATATATAAACAAAGGGAAAGATTCAGGTATATGCTATTAAACATGTAGCCAAACATTAAATCTCAACCCTACTTTTAACCAACATCTACTGTTGTGATTTGTTCTGAGTCACGTGAGAGAGAATAATTCATATGTTATCTTGGCATGTCCTCAATTGACTTTACTTCATTGTCTTCAACTATTTCTGTCACCATCTTCCTGTCATTAACCATGCCCATTACTAATCCAGTAAAACAAAGCTCTTAGAACTTTTCATCTCAAACCTAATAAACGTATAAACATGGAATAATTGGACAAGTGACCTCGACGAAAATTCTATTTTGAAATGTAACCTCCTATTTCATTTTTGATTTACTTTTATTGTTCTTTTACTTAAAAGACATTAAAAGAAAAGGAAGAAGAGAAATAAAATACTAAGCTGTCTTAATTTCTTCTAATCAAGTCAATTGCCAGAAGACTTTTCACTAATCCATCTCCATCGAAAGGAAAAACTCTCCGAAAATTAACAAACCCGTAACCCTTCAATCGAAAATCTCGACTAGAATCCTTCAACATGCTGTTCGAGAATTCCTCAGACATGCACATGGATTTGGATCGAACAATTATCGGTATCGTAATGGAAATCCTTCCGATGCACATGCGGCAGGCCCAACCAGCTTCACCACTCAGACAGGAAGAATGATGAATGACCCATCAGAGTCTCAGGCTGCAAGAATGATAGTCGAACCGGAAACGTCGCAGGCTAGGGATTTGAATGGGGGTGATGACTCAAGTGGACACATTGTAGGGTGTTTTCCATCACCAAATCTTCTGGTATGTTGCAGGTTGTTCGTTGCGATTTGCATTATGATAAATCACTTACCCAACTCTGGCACGTTTAGAACGACTCCCTTCTTTTGAATTTGAAGTTTTGTTTGATTGTTGTCTACATTTTATACATAGGTGCACATATCGACTGATGCACCTCAACTGGTAGGCTTTCCCACATACCTACCAGTGGAGGTATACGACAGAGCACACACAGAATTCCCTATTAAAGTGACGGTGCGCCAGTCATTGCGGATTAAAGGGGAGATAAAGGAGCGAATGAATAAAGGAGAACTTGACCAAATCCGAAGCACCTGTTTGAGTCATCTCCTTGATTTGCATAGCTCTTGGACGTCCCAAAGGAAAACATCCTCTGGTCAGCTTATCTATTTCATACTGCTTAGGTGAATCAAAACCCATAAGCGATCAGAGTTGTGGTTTTTCGTAGAAGGAATGTCAATCCGGTTTGGTATAAAGAAGTTTGCCATGGTAACTTTGTTGAACTGCTCGAAGGCGCCAGTGACGGATCCTTCGATGGGTGATAATCGTATGTAAGACAAGTACTTTCCAGGAAGTGATACGAACGTCATCTTTCAAAAACTTAAAAACTTGTGGGATACAATGACGGATAAGGCAAAGGAGAAGAACCAGAAGGAGGATAGCAGTAATAAAGAAGATACTGAGGATAGCAGAAGATACAGAAAGCCGAAATGTCTACTAAGGATACCGAGGAGCAGCTCTCTGAGGATAGGATTTAGATCTCCTTGTTATATCTACTAGAGGGTGTGATCCTAGTAGGTGATTATAAGAAAAACGTCGATGGCCTTGCTCTGAGCATTGTCAATGATTTGACAACATTCAATGCCTATCCATGGGGCAATAAGTCTTACGCGAAGATAACAAAGAGCATGGTACAAAAAACTATCAATAAAAAGTACCAAGAACGAATCGTCAAAGAGAAGGAAGGAAAAAAACTACAAGCAGTCGATAAAGAGACTTACACCCCGACAGGTTTCCAGTTTACTGTCTTTATGGAAAGTGAATTGACTTTAGTTGCTTGGAATCATTTTGAGAATATGTTGGACATACATCCCTTTTCTATGACTTTTGGTGCACGCCTTGAGGCTTGGTTGTTACCACAACATTGTTCAACCATAGATTTTATTCGAAGATTGCTCTTTGTTCTTATTTCTTGGGAGATTTGGAAGATGAGGTGCAAGATTAGATATGATGATGAATCTCCATCCTCTGGCTCTATTATCTACATCATATTATCTAGCTTGAAGGATATTATGAGACTCACTTCATTGGCCACCCCCATTCGGCTGGACCACAAGGAAACATTGGAGGCTCTTCATCTCACACTAGCTCCTCCCAAGCCAAGACATACTCTTCATGTGCAATGGATTCCTCCTTCTCCCCCTCACTTTAAACTTAATACTGATGGAAGTTCATCCATCTATACCACGGGAGGAGGGGTGTTCCTCCGGGATTCCCTAGGTTCGTTTATCATCTCCTTTTCACATAAATTATCATTGCCTTGTTCTAGTATCGAAGCTGAAATTAAAGCACTTCTTTTGGGGCTTCAACTTTGCTATGACCATGGCTTTGATTATACCATCCTCCCACACCATTTACTTTAATATTAGTGAATATATATTAATTATTAGAATTTTTTTATAATTTTAAATGTTAATCTGTTACCCCGATAGTGTCGTGGTGATTACGACGGCAATTGCAAAATAACGCAACTACACGCGGTTAACCCAGATACAGCATTCGGTTCCAGTACCTACTTTTTTTTCCCCTACTTTCTTAAATATCAACAACCAGTCTGAATTTCCCCATACACGTAACCCGAATAGCTGAGTCGTCATACACACGTGATGCGTCACGGGAGCGACTACGCACGGTGATTCCGGATACATCAGTCGGGCCATACAACCAAATAATGAATGACGATCCATATTCTTTTTTTTCGGTGAACATAAACCCCGATAGTGTCATCGTTCATTCCTCGGTGGACGCGGTAATCACGACTACACGTGGTGAACCCGGCGTCGGCATTCGGGAGCCCATACACTTGAATTCTAAGTTTTTTGTCTTCCTGACCTAAGTTATTTTGATATATACGGTCGTAACTCGCTGACTATCAGGAATCATCAAATAAAAATATATATACATTGATGATAACATTGATACAAAATATAGGGTCGATGTAATCCCGACATCCGACAGTACTAAATCCTGTAACCCACCAAAACACAGAAACGAGTTTTTCATACCCCTAACATCTGCTAGCAGAAGGAGCAGGACTGGAACTGAAATCCAAATATGAATCCGGAATTGAATAAGCAGAGGAGACACTATCACCCTCACAGTCACTAGAAGAGATTATATGGATTTCAGGATACATGCCGGGGGAGGTAGGGGCTTCAGGCTCGTCGTCATCGTCACTGCTGATGATACACATTTCAGGTTCCATGGCGGGACCGGCAGGTACTTCAGGGTCGTCGTCATCACCACTGGAGGAATCGCAGCAAAGGTCATTAATTGTAACGGCGGCGCCCTGGAGATAGCCAGCTACGACCTTAAGGGATGAGATGGCGGCCTTGAATGAGGCAATTGCTGCATCGTACGTTGGACTACGATAACGAACTGCGTATTCTCTATCAGCCAGCTCTTCAAAAAGTCGGTTGACTTTACTGACGAGCATGAATGCCATTTCAACGAACAATAGTGTCTTGGATTCGTCGTCGAATGTGCCGGCTACAATGTTGACAAGCTTTACGGCATTAGAAGTAATAAAGGCAGTGCATGCGGTCAGTGTCCGTAGGCCACCAGCGGTTGTCTCTCCAGGGACCTTGGCGCGATTACTTAGGGTAGTGGCTGCACAAACATCTATAGCATGCACTTTTGATGCAATACCATTTGGAGTCTTGGCTCGGAGAAAACGTGCGATGCATTTCTTATTCTTACACGCAACGGCTTCAGTTTCGGGCACATCTCGTTCTCCGAACAAGAAGGCATATACGGCTAGGTTGACGGTCGTAGAGGCCTAGTTCGCCGTGCATGCTACAGTGTATGCAATGAGGTTTTCAAACAGGATAGTCATCGTCCTGTCGGTGGCATCAGCAACATCGACCATCATCATCAAAAATGCCGGCGGCAAATTTTCTAATTCTTCTCTCCGTGAGGAATTTCGAGAGGAGAAATGATTAGCAGCTGCAACACCGGGTCCTCGACGATGATTTATGTAGATGTAGATGCGATAATCGATATGACACTGATTAATAAATTCATTACTACAAAATGTTAATAAAGAAAAAAACGTTTGATCAAGTCGCTACATCTACATATATCGAAAATGACACACTGATCGAATGATGGCTCCGGTACCGCCATGCCAGATGCACTACCTCATTAATACAAAAAGTTGCTAATACAAAACTATCAGGTATGGCATCCTCATCCTCAAATGGGCAATTCATTTTGGAAAATCGACGTGGCATAGAGT
>JAOYMZ010055439.1:0-13529 GCA_025802335.1 Pinguicula primuliflora
GATTGCATAGGACAAAATAGCAACACTAAAAGATGTTAGAAAACCGACCCGGCCCAATTCTAGCTCGGGCCTCGTGTGTGCAGGTGTGCGTGTGTGGGCTAATATAATTAGGAAGGTAGGCGACCCTCATTAAAATCATAAGCCTATGATGATTGATTGTAGCCCACAATCCTATTTATATTAGTCTATTTTAGGTTCTCTAACCGATGTGGGACAAATTCCCAACACCCCCACTCAAGTTCAACTAGGTAAACTCTATTGGACTTTGATAACAATGCCCAAATTGGCCAAACCTCTATAGACCTCACGCCTATGGGTACAACACTCCCGACTCCCCTCTGGAATCAAACTCGGACCTCATCACTTCAATTTCGATGAAATACTTCAGAATTCTTAGATCTTTCATCTCAAACTCTTTGAATAGATTCGCTTCAACTCAACAATCTCTCCATCATCATTTCCAGAAATAATCATATCGTCAACGTAGATGATAAGACACATAACAGCTCATCCTCTCTTCTTAATAAACAAAGTATGATCTGAATTGCTTTGCACATAATCATATTTCTTCATCACTAGAGTAAATCTCCCAAACCAAACACATGGATACTGCTTCAATCCATATAGGGTTTTCTTCAACCTGCAAGTTTCACCAGGTTGAAAATTTTGTGAGAAACTCGGGGGACCCTCCATGTACACTGCATCATCAAGATCACCATGCAAGAACACATTTTTGACATCCAACTG
Source organism: Pinguicula primuliflora (assembly GCA_025802335.1). Classification (NCBI taxonomy): domain Eukaryota; kingdom Viridiplantae; phylum Streptophyta; class Magnoliopsida; order Lamiales; family Lentibulariaceae; genus Pinguicula; species Pinguicula primuliflora. The sequence goes on from JAOYMZ010055439.1 coordinate 748, forward strand.
GTATAAAGGCCAATCTGCATTTGCAGCAACAGACAACAAAACACGTAACGTATCTATATTTGCCACTGGAGAAAAAGTCTCAGAGTAATCTACCCCATAGGTCTGGGTGTAACCCTTAGCCACCAATCTCGCCTTGTATCTTTCAATTGTACTATCAGCTTTACTCTTAATCGTGAACACCTACTCGCATCCTATATGACGTTTTTCAGGGGGTAGCCAACACTTTTCTCACGTATGATTCTGTCTCAGTTCTTTCATTTCAACTTCCATAGTCTCTCTCTATTTTGGTATAAACATAACCTCCTGGACTGTCCTCGAAATCTCTTCCCAGTATAGAGAAGTCATGAATGCTTTTGTTGCTATAGATTCTCTTCCCCTGAGTAGACTAGAGATAGGATATCGTTGTGCTCTAGGGACATGATCAGGTGAGTACCTCTGGACAGGGATATCACAGGTACTCCAGGGCAGCATGACTCGAGAAGGCCCAGTAGTAGTCATCTTGTCAATAATAGCAGGCTGCATAAGTGAAGGAGACACAATATCTGATGAGTCATAAGATACATCCACATATGGAGAAATAGTACTAACCTCGATATTCAGAGGAGTATCATTGGGAGGTGTGGCGCAACACCTGGAGGCACAATAATAGGAGAAAACTATATCTAGTCTAGAGGCTCATAGTTAGTCTCCCTTTGAGTACTAGACTGAGATGAGTGGTAGAAGAACTCAGTCTCCACAAAATCACAATGAAGAGTCGTAAACACCTACTTAGATACGGGATCATAACATCTATATCCCTTCTAGTTGACACCATATTCCAAAAAAATACATTTTACCACATAGGCATCAAGTTTACTACGAAATGACTTAGGGACATGCACATATACAGAACACCCACACACACGAGGAAGAATGGTCAAATAAGTCGGGACACGAGTATGAGCTGATAATGCCTGGAGAGATGTTTTGAGCTGTAAAGTTTTTGTGGGGAGACGGTTAACCAAATATATGACAGTGGTCACAGCCTCAGGCCAAAATAGACTCGGGACCCAGGAATCAAGCATAATGGCCCTCGTAATTTCCAATAGGATTCGATTTTTCCTCTCTACAACCACATTCTGCTCAGGAATGTAAGGGCATGTAGTTTGATGAACCAAACCCTTATCGGTGAAAAATTGAGACATAGACGAATTAACGAACTCACCCCCATTATCTGAACGGAAGACTTTCATACTACCCCCAAAACTTAGTTTGAACTATTTGGAAAAATTGAGTAAATTTTCCAAAAATATCGGATTTATTTTTTAAAAAAATAGACCCAACGCATACGAGTGCAATCATTAATAAAAAAAAATAGTGCAATCCATTCCGACCAACAACCTGTGTAGGGTCCCAAACATCAAAATGTATGAGTTCAAAAGGAATTTCAGAACGAGAACCACTTTTCGGAAAAGAAGCACGGTGCATTTTAGCACGAGCACATGAATCACATGAAATAGGAAAATGCGATAATCTAGGAAACAATGTCTTAAGATAGCCATCAGAGAGGTGACCTAAACGACGATGCCACAACCATCCATTACGATCCGTCCCTTTAGCAGCCAGAGTCCGTCCCGGGGTAGCAACTTCATCCACATAGTACAGTGCAGCCCTCTTAGTGCCATGCTCAATGATATTCTTCGTCCGAATATCGTGCAACACACAGAACGATGGGTACATGAGTACAATACAGTTCAACTCCTTTGTCACATGGCTAATAGATAATAATTTATGAGAGAGTGCAGGAACGAAATGACAATTCAAAAGTTTCAAGTAGGGATTAATCTTAATAGAACCCGCCCCATTGACAAGTACTGACTCTCTATTTGCTGTCTGAATAATCTTTTTTTTGGAACCTGAGAACGAATAATATCCGCGGCATCATAAGTCACTGTATCAGTAGCCCCACACTCAAAAATCCAATCACAAGATTTAATAGAGTTTGAGCTAAGAAGCGCATAATTAATATCATCATAATAATCCCCGAAACACCAATCAGCAAAATATTTCGGCCCATTTAAACTGTATTTTTAGACCTCCATTTCCTCCCTTCATAATAAACGGCCCAGTATCATATAAATTATTTGGCCCAGAGGGGCAGAGACGTAAATGCCCATCCCTGCCCTTGTTACCTGCATTTTGGCCACTTGTGATGCCGTGTACACCAACTGTTTCTTCTCCCTGCAACGACTCTTCATCTATTCCGGAAGTTTATCACTCACTTCCTCAATTTGGCCTCCAGAACTTTGTTGTTGCGCAGTGGTCTCTATTGGTTTCTCGCCTTCCCACGGCATACGTTGCGTAGCCGTCTCTCTTAAAGTCATCCTTGAACCCTTTTCTAAAGGCGGCGGTGCCCTTGTTGTGCCAGTTGTCGGGTGGGCGTCGTCCCCTCCCTCTCTGTGCACTTCCGCTGCATATGTCCCTGTATTCCACAATTATCACAAAATCGATTCCCACGGTCGGTATGATGAATTGGAATCGCCGTGTTCCAGATCTGACGAGTGCATACGCTGGTGGTGGAGGAGGAGGGTAGTGTGAGGTGGTGGCCGGTGGATGCCATTGTGGTTGAACGGGCCTGAGGCCCATTTCTGTCATCTTCTGGACTGCATCGCCCGCTCTGTAAATGGCTCTGCCTACATCATGGGTTCCAGATTTTGATGGTGTTGGATCGGTTGACCCAGTCTCTTGACCCGTACACAACCTGTTGTGAATGATGAGACCTGATCCGAGCCCCAATCCACTAGGGTTTTGGTCCACTCCGACTTTCTGACGCTCTGGTCCGAGTATGTTCTGCTGTGCCACTTCTTTCCAGACGATGGTGTAGGCCTCATCCATATCACTTCAAAATGTCCCGGATGATTGCATCGAACATATGGTCTAATCCAGCAAAACATTTGAATAACTTATGCTCATCTTGTAATTTGTTGAATAAGAGAATGTCTTCTGGATCCTTCATCAGATTCGGGCACCAATGGCCGATCTCCATCCATATATTCTTACTTTGACTGAAATAATCTTCAATACTCATACTTCCTTGAACTAATTTTTCTGCCCAGGTCGTTAAATCAAAGATTTGCAGGTTGTCTTCTCCGGATGGGAACGTTTCGGCCAACCCCTTCCATAATTCCTCACTCGTCGGAAAATTCAAATATTGATGAGCAATATGGCTCTCGATATTCTTTGTGATCCAGTAAAAAACCTGGAGGTCACGCTCCCACCATTTTTAATAGCCTGGTTTGCCCTCCTTTGGAGGGATTGGATCACCGGTGATGTGCTCAATCCAGCCTCGGCCATCGAGGGCAATCTCCATTCTTCGTCGTCATATCGGATAATTCTGATTATCAAGGGGTTCTTTAAGAATGATGTCCCCCTGATTTCTGTTTCTCGTAGACTCTTCCTTGGGAACTAATGCACTTTGTTGTTCTTTCGAGAAATTTGCAAGTTGTTGGCTAAGGTCCTTGGCTGCCTCCATGAGTGTAGCCTATTCTGCCATAACTCCGATCACCACGTCTTATGATTGGTAGATGTCATGCTAGGATTCGTCTCCTGCTCCAATACCATAACTCCGATCACCACGTCTTATGAGGTCAAAGTTTGGTATTCATATATCTCAAAGGAAGTACATACTGGATTTGTTAGATGAGACGGGTCTACTTGAGAGCAAGCCTGTGGACACGCCTACGGTCCCTAATCATGGACTTCAAACACTTGAGGAGGCTCCTGGGGCCGACAGAGGACGATATCAGTATCTGGTAATGAAACTCATCTATCTTTCCCATGCCAGGCCAGACATTGCATATGCAGTAGGAGTGGTAAGTCAATTTATACACAGACCACAGAAAGAACACTTGAAAGCAGCACTGAGGATTGTGAGATACTTGAAGGGAACTCCCAATAGTGGGGTACTCCTCCGGAAGAATGGTCATCTCAGAATGGAAGCATACACTGATGCTGATTGGGCTAGAAATTCTATGGATCGAAAATCTACTGCAGGATATTTCATATTTATTGGTGAGAATTTAGTCACATGGAGGAGTAAGAAGCAAAAGGTAGTTGCCCTTTCAAGTGCAGAAGTAGAGTTCTGAGGCATCACAAGAAGGGTGACTGAGATTTTATGGTTAAGAAAGTTGATGGATGAGTTGGGCTTTCCTTTAAGTCAACCTTGTCCCCTAACGCTCAGTTTGGTATCCAGGTTTGGCAGGGTTGAAATTGGGATTTCGGGATTGTCCCTGTCTGCACTCCGTTTGGTATTCATTTTTTTAAAATGATCTGCCCGGGGTTTACTCTCCGGGCAGGGTCATTCACGGGACAAGATTGGTTTTTTTGTCCATCCTCGGAGAAGGGTTAAACAAAACCGTAAATTATCCTACAATGATGAATTACCAACTTGCCCCTCGATACAAACTTATCCCACGAGAACAGAACACGATACAGTCCATTCTTCACGTGAATTGTACTCCGCAATACAGTCTTCAGAACTCATCCTTCTCCGTTCGTCGGTAAGCCCTTTTCAGATTTGGGAATTTAGTTCCAGATTTTAGGTTTCGCAGATACAGTCTTCGATTTTAGGTTTCGCAGATTTTAGGTTTCGTAGATTTGGCAATTTAGTCTTCGATTTTAGGTTTCGCAGATTTTAGGGTTCTTACCTCCAGATTTGGGAATTTAGTTGTGTCAATTTAGAATTCTAACACTTCTCGCTGATTTGGGAATTTAGTTACAGATTTTAGGGTTCGCAGATACAGTCTTCGATTTAGTCTTCGATTTTAGGTTTCACCAATTTTAGGTTTCTAAGATTTGGGAATTTAGTCTTCGATTTTAGGTTTCGCAGATTTGGGAATCGATTCATTTTCATGAGTTTTGTTTTTGGATTTGCAGTTTATGCTGGGGTGATCGATTTTGTTCTTGTTTGGATTGTTCTAGGACCTCTGACTTCAGCTCATCTGTCTAATATTGCGTCTGAAGGGTCTCGTCTCCGTGTTGCATATCAGGTGCGTGATTCTGAGATTTATTTTAATGTACTTTGTTAAAGACCCGAGCCACGGAGCATGAATTTTGTGGTACTGATGTTGAGTTTCTGTGGTACATCATTTGGAAATGTGTTGTCGTGTTTGGATGCTGCACCTTATTCTCCCAAACCATTGCATATGGCCAAAGTCTGAATTTAAGATGTTTTGAACTGAATTTAAGATGTTTTGAACTGAATTTAAGCAGCATGACATATGGCCAGATTCTGAAAATTCTTGCTTGTCTTTGATTTTATTTTGATACTTTTGTTATAGATAAAGCGTTTTTTAACAATTTTTTCTTGTTCAGCTTTGCAATGGAACGTGGAAAATTCATATTATGCATGCGGGCATTTCTTGGCGTGTTACCTATAATCTTGCTGCTTGCAAAACTTCAGAAAACAAAAAGGGAGAGGTTAGCAAAGCGTAAGCAAAAGCGTGATGGGGAAGAGGAGCCCAAATATCTGATTTTACCAAAAATACCAGATAGGACGACATTCATTGAACGGATCACGTAGGATAAAAATCAGAGTGCTTCAAGAATCTACGAATGTACAACCAAGCATTCGTAGAGCTTTGTAGGGTTCTCCAGGAACAATGTGGTCTTAAATCTGACCATTACGTATCCATCACGGAGAAGGTGGATATCTTCCTGCACACTCTAGCACACCATCAGAAGAATCGAGTCCTTCAATCGGACTTCCAAAGAAGTGGTCATACCATTAGCACGGTGTTTCACGAAGTACTGAGGGCGATGATCAAATTTCATAGAACGTACCTAGCGAAATCAACTCCTGTCAATGAAAACACACTCGATAGAAGGTGGTCTTGTTTTAAGGTATGTGTTATGAAGATTGGTAAACATCATATGTGTTATATCATTTTACGCTAAGCATATATGTTGCATTTGTGGCCAGAGCTGCATCGGCGCTCTAGATGGTACATACATCTCTCTCCACATACTGGCGAATGACCAAGACAGTATCGTACATGCAAAGGACATATTGCGACTAATGTTCTCGGTGTCCATGACATTGAAGGTAGGTTCACCTACGTGCTCATAGGGTGGGAGGGTTCTGCTGCTGATGGTCGTGTACTAAATGATGCTGTGATACGCCCTGACGGTTTGAGAGTCCCAAAAGGTAAACTAGCTAACTTTGCGTTAACTTGTAATTAACATAGTTTACTTTGGTAAATAATATGCCGATTTTCAAGAACTTATTACTTGTGCGACAGTGGGTACACTAATAGCGAAGGTTTTCTTATGCCATATAGGCAGACTCGTTATCATCTGCAAGAATGGGGTCGTGGAAATCGTAGGCCACAAAATTATAAGGAGCTATTTAACATGCATCATGCGTCCGCACGAAACGTTATTGAACGGACATTTGGAAGTTTGAAAAAACGTTTTGCCATTCTTTGCAGTCCTTCCTTCTATTCTGTGGAAACACAGTGTGATATCATACTCGCCTGCACACTCCTTCACAATTTTGTTATTCAGGTTACCCCGCAGGATCCACTCCTACATAATACAAACACTGACATTGTGTTGGATGATACTATTCTTGACACTAATATGGGGCATGAGCACATACAGTCTGTTAACTCATCGTGAGGGTGGAATGAATTCCGTGATGAACTTGCGACCGGTTTGTGGGCGATATACATGCAGGCACACAACGATGGTTCTGTTTGAGTTGGATTATGTAAACTGTGACTTTGGTGGTGAATTCTTAAATTCTTTATTTGAGTTGGATTATGTAAACTGTGACTTTGGTTATGTTTTTGTTGGATTTTTACATTTTTAATTTGTGTTGTATTCGTATTGGATAATGTTGTATTGTATTTTTTTCGGACATGTTTATGTTGCAAGCAGGGTTTTTCTATGTTAACATATGTTTTGTTTGTAGTCGGATATGTTTCTGTTAAGCAGGTATTCAGAAGTTGATGTTCTGCTTGCTGTTCTGTTTGATAAAACACGTTTTTGTAAAATGCTACAGGTAAGGGGCAAAGTGGTAAATGATACATATTCTGGCCAAAATCCTACTATAATCCCCCTTATATCGAACGGCTAGTTACTGTTGTCCTTCTTGAAAAGCTGTTGTTACCGAACAGGATTACTGAAGGATTCCCTTGGTTATCCTACAGTTTTCCAAAATTAGGTTTATTTTGTCCTGGATACCAAACCCAGTCTTACTTTGTGGTCAGAAGAATGAGGAAACACAAAGAATTGTATAGCGTGTAGCGCTCTCGTGACACTGCGTAATTGGTCGGTCAGCGGGCTCGCACAAAAGTGTTAAACACCGACCCATCTGTCACACCAATCCCGCAGTGCCACATAAGCACTACACACTATATAATTTTTTTTCACTGTACGCCCCCTTAAACCCCAATTTTTGTGTGCGTAAGTGTATGTATGTGCCAAAGTAAGATGCAAATTACTCTTCTTAAAATAAATCTTAAGATAACACTATGTTACTTATAAATTGATTTATATTTTTATCATAAGAACGCACACAATCTGGTCTTCCACATGTCTGCAGAAGTGCAATGCGTGTACCAGAGTCAGGTTTTGTGTCTGTACAATGTGGGCTAATATAAAAAATGATATAAGGCACTAATAAACACACACTATTTTTACACTATTAATTATGTGGCAACATGTGAGTGGATATCAAACAATGTGTCTCACATACCCAATCAAGTGTTGACAACTAGGCTATAGTGTAAAAATAGTTTAAAAATTAGTGCTCTATATCATAACTCGATTAATATAGAAAGGATACGAGGTGGCTCTCAAACCGATTTGGATTCTCATGGGGCCCGTATTACATCGACACTTGGAACACAGTTTGGTCATCTCGAGCACGTTCCCAATTAGGTATTCATAAAACTCTAATTTATTATTAACTAAGATAACTTCATCGAGTGATAATTAAATAAACTTCTGACAAATAACTCTCGAGTTCATACCCCAATAAGAGCATTTGGTCATGCTTAATTCAGAAATGTTTTTGGACTAGATGCGGGCCCTATAGATTAGTCAGGAATGTATACTCTCGGGTACTGTGGAAGAGTGTGAATATTTCTCACATTTACCTACTTACAAAAATTCTAATTTATTATCTTAGATAATGTTAAATTTTTTATTCAGGAATGCTTATGCATACATAATCATGTAACTGATCACAAACGCAAAAGTTAGTCTTTATAGGCTAGGAATGTAGTTTAAAAAGAGAAATGTTAGGTGTATAATTTTTTTTTGTATAAAATTTGTATAAATTAATAGTAACCATTGGATTAAATCTAACCTCATTTAGATCATATTTTTGAATTATCAACATAACAATCCAATAAGTATTATTAGTTTGTACAACAAAAATTACAAACATAGCATTTTTGGTTAAAAAAAACAATGAATTATAACTATGTAGTAATTCCCATTTTGTTTTGGTAAAAGGAATCTTTGTATGCATAATAATGATATTTGGCCCCATACTTTGTCCACCGTTTGCTGGACAAAGCATGGGTGGGGTGACTTTTGTGTATTTTAATTAATAATTTTTTTAATGTTTTCAAATTTAAAATTAAATAAATTTAACACTAAAAAAATATTAATAATATTTTTAGATCATGAATTTATAAAGTTTTGCATTTATATATTTTAGGGTTCATAACATTTAATTTTTTAGGTTTATATGATATGGTTTTAGATTTTTTCGACGACGAAGCCATCGTAATATTTATTTTAGATTTTTGAGTTTAGGGTTTATAAAGTGTAGAATTTATAGCATTTAGCCATTTGGGTCTATAGGATTAAGTTTTAGATTTTCGGCGGTGAAGGCACCGTAATATAAATTTATAAAATTTTAGATTTTAGTGTTTATAAAGTTTTGAATTTATAGCATTTAGTCTTTAGGATTTATAGGATAGGGTTTTAGTTTTTTGGCGGCAAAGCCGCCGTAATATTAATCTTCAAAAACATAAATAATACTATTTTTTCACCGCCGTAATATTAATCTAGTAAAATTTTAGATTTTAGTGTTTATAATGTTTTGAATTTAAAGCATTTAGTCTTTTGGGTTTATAGGATAGGGTTTTAATTTTTTTGCGACGAAGCCGCCGTAATATTAATCTTCAAAAAATATAAATAATACTATTTTATAATATTTATGGGTTATTGTGGGTTATATAAAAGAGTTAAACTAATATTATCAAAACGCAATATGATCTAGTGGTTAAGGAAAGTTAGTAAAATGAGTGAGGGAGGGAGAGAAGCAAGGATCAAATTCCACAAACAACAATAAATTTGAAATACAATAATTAAATTTTCAAATGGGGGATAAATATTGGGGGTTGTGTATCATCTCCGTTCTAGGTCTGCCGTGAACAGAGGTAACTTAATCATGCCTATTTTGGCGAGATTATTGCTATGTAAGTTGCCAATTTTCGGACGGACTATTTTACCCTCCAATGTTTGAATAATTACAATAGTAGAGGGCACAAATGTCATTTCACCATTTTTAACTCTTCTCAACGTGGAATACATGGTTTTTTTGGGTAGATAATCATGCAATTTATAGAGCAATAATCTCGCCAAAATAGGCATGATTAAGTTACCTCTGTTCACGGCGGGCCTAGAATTACTCGCGGGTCAAACCGCCGTAATTCATCGCTACCAAATGTGGTTACAAGTCAATTATACGGAGCGTATAGTGGTTTAAACTGACGTTATCCACCTCAGACTGTTTCACCAAGGATAATGATATTTATACATTATTTTTTTACATCAAAATTTTGCACATTTTAAATTACAACCACATCTCAGCATCGAAAATTCACAATTAATGAAAAATTAATATATCAATGATCAAAAGTCCTATACACCGGTCAATTTTTGACAAATCTAACTCCGGTAATTTCGTTATAAATTTTCCCTCTGTTAGGATAGTTTCTAAATCATAGTTAATAGAAACTACCGACAACAAGTCATCGCGGGAACCCCACCGTAATATGATGTTTTGATACTTGATATATAAATTTTCTACGGGTGATGTCAATTTCCACACCTTTCACCAAATATACCCAAACAAACGGATACAAAAATAAAATTTTGATGAACAGAATATCCGAAAATACCAAAGTATGTAGTAGTGGCGATTTATGATATGAAATTCCAATTTCAATGAGACGTAACCTTCTGCTCAGCAAGATTTATGGTCATGATGGAACATTATATTATTAAGCATCAACATCCAATACCACTCTAGTCTTCATCCATATAGATGGTTTCCTGCTTAAACAAACCTCCAAACACATTCCTTGTTTCCTTTGTAGATTCTGTTTGCTTCCTTGTAGTTGAAGAGGGAGATGAACTTCTAACAACTGCTTTCAGGGAAGGAAGAGACCGCGCCTTGGCCTGTCCCCTTATCGTGGCAACCTCAACTTTTGGTCCTTCACTTGGATTTTGGATAGCAGACTGAAGCTTTGAGCTTAAATTTTCCCAGTAAGGCCCCGGAGTAAACCCTTTCGCTTTAGTCAAGAGGCTCTCAATGGATGCGCCTGCAGCTGCAGCTTTCTTTTGGGCTTCTGCTGCAACCCTGGCGGCCTCAGCTTCTTTCTCTTCAAGCTTCTTCAGCTCTGACTCAAGCTTTTTCGCTGCTTCTCCAGCTTCACGGGCTACTGCAGATGCTTCACGAGCTTCTTCCTCAGCTTTTGCTCTGGCAATGTATTCAGCATATGCTTTTCTTCTTGTATCCTCTGGTATAGCTCTTCATGAGCAACATAAAATGAAACATAATCTGAATTTTTCTAGACAGATGTATTATGACTAGAGATACGAGGAACTGAGATGAATTACCTAAAGAGCTCATCAACAGGCTTCGAGGGCGCTGATGGATCAGTGAAGACCTCAACAACCTGAATATTGAATGAATGCTACAAGTCACTCTTATGGAAAAGGTCCATCAAAGCATTGAATTCAGTAGTCCTGATAACTACTTACCTTATTCTCGGCCACTGTTGTATTGGAGAAAAGTTCTGCCACCAGAGAAGCTATCTGTGATTTTGCTACCTATTCCAAATTCCCATCCAAACAAGCACTCCATAAGACACTTACTTCAAACAAATCAAAACAGTATAAAAGATGAGGAGGGAAGAAGAATTTAGGCAGGCTCAACCACAAATCTCTACATCTAGCTGAATAAATAGTGGGATTTTGTACTGATACTGTGATACTAAATAGAACTGTATCTTTTGACGAAATTGCATACATTACATTACTTTGCAGTCGCCGGCATTGGCACCTCCTTCGGCAGAGACTACCAGATTGTAAGAGCTCTCAGGGGAAAAGTCCTCTGTCAGTTTGGTCTTTATCAGGGTGTAACTGATGTCTGCCTCCACCAATTTTTGCAGAAATTCTACCATCGTCAAGGACTGAGCCCTTGAGAAGAGGTTACTAAAGAAAGATGAGATACCATCAAGAACATTATTGGTTGAGGTTATGGTAGAAGACTCATCATATACTATTGCCACATGATCAGCATTAGCCAACTGTGCAGCTTGAACTACTCGCAGTGCATCGGACGTGGTTACTTGAGCACTCGGGCCATTTTCGGCCGGACCAATTGTAACCACCACTTTGGTAGCATTGCCAATGGCCTTGGCAATTAATTCCGCATCTTCGAATGTGGAATCAACAGCATTAAGACGCCTTGATTCTTCGTTAGATATGAACTGTGTGATTACATATGACATAATGCGTCAGCTAAGATTCAAGAACAAGATTATTACAATGAGATGTGATTCTTCATAAATCATTATCGGCTTTTGTGATGGATTTGAAATTGAAATTGAAATTGAAAACAACCTTGTAGGTAGCAACAAGACGAGCCAGTTCTTGGGCAGCTGCAAGATCAGGCACTCCAGCCCTGACATTAAATCCCCTCCGCAGCAGCATTTGGGCAATGCGGATGCCTGCCTGCCCAGAGGCACCAGCCACGAACACTGTCCCTGGGTCTTTACGTCTCTGGCCACCATAACTCAACCCCGTCGAAGGGCTGGCCACCACTGGAACCAATGATTTTAGATCCGGCAATTTTCCGAAATCGAACCTAAAGTAGCTCGAATTACCGGAACCCTGAGAAGGGTTCTCGGATGATTTGCTGAAAGGAGAGAAGGGAGCCGCACGTTTGGCAAGTACAGTTGGCCTAAGGCTCCGGGGATTAATACTTGAAGGCGCAGCAGAGGTTCCAAGGAAGGTGCTTGAAGTAAGAGATGGCGCCATAGATGGGATAAGGAGAAAAAGAATGGAAATCGAGGAGATGCTCAAGTTTGCTCCATTGGTTTTGTCAGTCCAATGCAGTAGATTATCTTCTGCTATCTGGTTGAGGAACGAGAGAACCACCGTTCACACAGGGCAATTCTGTGGGTCATCGACTGTCCAATGAGCTCATTGCACTTCTGATAACAAATCATTCCCAAAAGTAATCATGACAAAAAAAAAATGGAAAAGTAAATTTTAATTTTAAAAATAAATTAAAAATCGAATATATCTTAATTTATATACTAAATGGTTACTACTAAACACTCAATTAACTTAACCACACTAATTTCTGTCAAATCCATCTACGACCGTACGAAAATACGGTCACCGAAAATCGAAAACCTGCATTTTTTCGATTTTGTTTTTCCATTTCTTCATCATTCTCAGCCAGTGTTCTAAAAGGCGGAAAGCGGTGG
>JAOYMZ010055450.1:0-13528 GCA_025802335.1 Pinguicula primuliflora
ATCACAAATGAAATCGGCATTATTAAACCAACACTAGAGCTTTCACTACATCAGGAGAAGAGCATATAGCAGCAACAACCTTACAGGTTTAAGTAAAGCTCCACATCTACCTTTTTCTTGCCATCGGACTGAACCCTTGAAAAGATCTTAAGTTGGGGATGCGACTACTCCGTCTGAGATTCAGATTTATAGGACTAGGTTTCTTTTTAGCCTCGAACCTTTTCTTTTTCGCCATAGCAGAGTCCACAATCATATACATGGTCAAAACTGCTACAACAGCTTGTCGATGCAGAGATTGCACGTCCAAGGCCACAGGGTCCTCAGCAGTCGACCTTGGGAAGATCTGCAGTTGTGAAGGTCTAGTAGAAACTGTCTTGTCTAATTCCTCAGCAGTAATTGAGAGTGCATAAGCCGAGGATTGGGGTATATATGGCAGGGCTCCTGGATCAAGATTCTTCAGGAGACCCCCTGGACCAGGAACTGAGAAGATAACTATTTCTGCTTCCATTTCATCCTCCTCCACCATTTCAGCCGAGCTCTTCCTCCTCAAATTACCAATCCGTTTTTCTGGTTGCAGCTTTTCTCCAGAAGCCTTATAATCACCAGTCTCATTCAGTTTTTCTACAACCTGAGCTGAGCTTTGAATATCTCCCTGACCAGGCATCTTTCCAGCTGTGATAGGAGTGGATAGCTCAAGGAAAGTAGCTGATTTTGAACTATCAGAGTGTTTGTTGGAATCTTGCAATCCCTCCTCCACCAGAGGGGGATGTGCTTTAGCTGGAGGCACACCTGTTTGCATCTCTTGTTGCAGATTGTCTTCAGAGGTCTGATCATCCCCGTTCTCATACTGTTTTTCTACACACTGAACTGAGCTTAGACTATCACCCTGCTCCTGTATCTTTTCAGCCGTGATAATGGAGGAGGGCTCAAGAAAAGCAGCTGACTCTGTACTATCAGAATGCTTGTTGAACTCTGGCAAACCTTCCTCAGGTTGTGCTTTAGCTGGAGATATACCCTTTTGCACATCAGAGACAGGATGAAAAACTCAGGGTGGAGTGATACTAGGCAAGACCGGCCACGACTTGGGATCCAGGTTTGTTTTGTCCATCTGAGTAGAGGCTTTCCAAGATTTTTCAAAGAGTCTTTCCTCAGTAACAGAGACAGTGAAATAGCCCCCCTCCATTTCTACCAGAGCAGACTTATGAATCCAGTTTTGTACATTGGTTAGAATCTGCATCCTACCACACACTATGTCCGTCCTGTTCTTCGTGTTCTCATCAAGCTTCACCAACTCACCTAAATTATCAGCTAGAGACTCAAATAGACCATCAGCCCAATATTGAACAGGGATACCTCGAACACGAACCCATGCTATCCTAGCTGGTTTACCATGAAGCAGCTTCCAAGGTCTAATACCGTTTAACCCCAACCTAGATAAGACATCCCTATCCTGAAGCAAAAGGAATTGCTGCGCAGAGTTTGGTGTTTTAATCAACACTTCCCCTCCATTCACACGAACTGCAAAGCACTCCAAATAACCAGCAATTTGAAGAATCATATTCATAGCTTCTATATCCAAAATAGAATGAGGACAGCCTATTAAACAAGTTTCCAACTATAAGGCAGAATCAGGGGACAGATGACATTGGACTTTATCTGCTGCTGGAACCAAATCAGGCGGGGCAGTGACAGAGGACTACTGGCTACAGTTTTAATATCATTTCCATTTACTCCTCTAGCTAAGTGGACTTGCAGTTTAAACGAGCCTATCCAGATACCATTGAGCTGAAATAACAGCAACTGCAGATTAATTGATATAGGAAATCTAACAAATCCGTACAGATGCCCCAATTTATCAGGATTCCTGGGAATATGCAGATCTATGACTCTGCCATAAGCTGAGAAGGTTTCAAACATGTCCAATCTCGACCAGAAACATGGAAAAGAAGTGAAGTAGTATGACCTGGATGACAGATTTTTGTCCATGAAATGATTCTGCTGAAGCTTCAGTTGCAATTTCTGATAGACAAGCTTCCCCGTCCGTGAGTTAATATCCTTTTCAGATGGCAATCCAAGATCTTTCTCAGATGGTGAATCGCAAACAGCAATCGATGATTTGATCTGAGTGTGAATAGCAGCCTCACATTTTAGGGCTTCAGAGGCCGTGCTGGAATTTCCGACTTCCACATCCGCCCGCACCTTAATCGGTGAGCGACGATAGCTATAGAGAAGCGACGAAGTCAGGACCTGACGAGGTGAGGTCACTTCCGCCGGCCTCGATGGTGAAACGGCGGCGGCCATCCGGCCGCCCGCGCGGAAGATCGCGATCTACTGTATGCGAATCGCACACAGTAGAATGAGGTAGGTTTAGTCCTCTCTCCGCTCACAAAATCAATACAAAGATTTTCAGATAGCTAGAATATAAAGTTTTGGCAATTCTACCACTATGTAATAAAACTTGGTTAAAAGTTGGATAATATATTCCATTTAAATCATTAGTTACATCATAAAATGGTTTTAAAAACATAGAAAATTTGTCAAAGTAATTCTCATTCATCATTATACATGACGTCATTAGCATGAGCGGAAATATATGCGGAAAATAGAAGTTGATATTTAATAACATTTTATACGTTGAGTTTCATCTTACGGACATATCAATATTTAATTTCTTTGGAGGCATTTCATATACTTCACATATTCTTTTAACTTCAAATATTCTATTGTCTGATACTCTAATCCAAGTAATGAAATATCTAACCTTTTCAAGATGACGTTTTAAATTTTCTAAACCACATTGAATAATAAGATTTATAACATGACAAGTATACTTGATGAATAAGCTTAGTTCTATATTGGTTCACCAAAGTTGCACTCAAATTAGTATATGCAAGAGTATTAGCCAAATCATTATCTATAGTTAAAGAAATAATTTTATCTCTAATATCATACTCTACTAGTTTATCTTCAACACCGTCATATATATCATCCGCACCATATCTATAAATTAATTTCATACCAATTATTTTCTTTTTAATTATCTAATTCGCATCTATATAATGTGCAACTACACTTAAATATAATTTTCTAGATGTAAAACATGTCCAAATATTACAAGTCAAAGCAAAAGAATAATTATTAGATTCAAATTCGGATTTAAGCATAAAATTGTGATTATTATAATATTTCATAATATCATTTCTAATAGTGACCCTACTTAATCTATTATACCCGAGATATAATGTTTTGCAAAACTTTTCAAAATAATCATTATCCGCAACACTAATGGACAAATTCATGCAACATATTAATTTAACTAAAGCTTCTCTAGTAGCTCATTCATCAAATTTTCAAGCGCTTACCGACTCATCCCTAACAAATTGGAGTTGTGTTTGGATGCCAGCGGAAGGAGTAATAGAGTCATGCTTCTTTACATAGTGAGTGTGCATGGTTGAAGTGCTGCTATTACTATCGGCCTTGTAAACATTTGTACAGTATTTGCATCTAGCTCACTCCTTCTTCGTGCCATCAACATCAATCTCAACATCGTAATCATACAAATTCCACACTTTGGATGTGGTCTTTGACTTCTTAGATGAACAAGTTGAAGAAGAAGCCATAATATATAGAATTGGAGAAAAATTGAGAAGAATTGAAAGAAATTGTGAAGAAATTGTTGATGGATGTTTAGAGTGATAAGATAAGGTGTTTCTAGGAAAAATTTAAAAAAAATAAAAAAAATAAAAATAAAATATGACTACTGGCTCGTAGAGCCGTTAGATTACACCCCACGACTCTAGAGCAGTTGTAATTTTTACAACGGCTATTAGAGTCGTTCTGGGCTGCAAGAGCCATTGGGCTCTTGCAGCAAAAAAAAATAAAAAAAATTGTAAAAAAAGGTAAAATAGTTCACGGTTTGGTGGTGCAAACTGTGAAACCACGGTTCAGATTTTTCCGGACTGTCGGTGTGGTGTCGAACTGTCGGTGCGGTAGTTCGAACCAAACCGCACCGGCGGTGCGGTCTATAACCTTCAAGTCTACTGCACTCGTTTGTTAAAATAGTATGACCCACATGATTTTTTTTATAATTATGGTGCTCATAACTTTTTTGGGTGGGGTTAATACATGAGATACAGGCAAAGTAACCATTCCACATGAATCCGGACAAATTTGTTGTGATGATCCCTACATATGGATGGCCATCCAATGATATCAGATTTCAAAGATCCGCTGCTTCTTGTTGAGTTGAAAAAACAATTCAAATACTGTTGCTTCAAGATCTGCTGTGCAGGAAAAGGAATAGTGAGAAATATTTTCTCACTTGCGATCGGATGCCTATAAATACAGAGACATTCGATCAGTTTCAACACACCAACAAGAGAAGAAAAACACAAGCCTGTTTTCTTGTGGGAAAGGGAGGGTTATTTAGTATTCTTTATAAATTGGGAAAGTAACAA
Source organism: Pinguicula primuliflora (assembly GCA_025802335.1). NCBI lineage: Eukaryota > Viridiplantae > Streptophyta > Magnoliopsida > Lamiales > Lentibulariaceae > Pinguicula > Pinguicula primuliflora. The sequence goes on from JAOYMZ010055450.1 coordinate 4,458, forward strand.
AAATATTGGGGAAATATTTTTGGGTAAATCTTCGATTTTGGTTAACCCCTACAAGTTCTAAAGAAGACTCTGTTATACCTGCATTTTATAATTGAAGAATTTATTCAGAGTTTGTCTCGTGGACGTAGCCCTAGATTGAGGATGAATCACGTTAAAATTTTTTGTGTCCATTTATTTACTGTACTTGTCTGATTCCTCTAATATTTTTATCCGCTGCGCCTAACAAGTGGTATCGGAGTCATGTTTAAGTGTGTATATATTATTGTATATCGCATGCTCTGTGGTTACCACTAAGTGGATCCTCCACATCAGAAAATAAGTCAGATTATTACCTACTTAGTCAAACATATCGGACATCATGGAAGTGAAATCAGACAACATGATCAAGTTAAATGACATAAATTACCACCTATGGAAGTGCAAGAAGAAGGATCTTCTATTCGTGATGAAAATACATCTACCAGTGTTTACATCGACTAAACCCGAAGGCAAGTCAGATGAAGAATGAAAATTTGATCATCTGGAAGTTTGCAGTTTTATTCGACAATTCGTTGAAAAGAATATGTATAAGCACATTAATAACGAAATGTATGCTCGGAGTTTACAAAGTAAACTCGAAGGCTTGTATGCTTTAAAGACCGGCTATAACAAATTATTTTATCTGAATAAGTTGGTTTAGATGAGATATCGTGAAGGTACTTCGATTGCAGATCATCTCAATGAGTTGCAAGGCGTTAATTATCGTTCTTCTCGTGCTTACGTCTCTATCAGAGTTTTGGGAGACTGTCAATGTTGCACTTACTAACTCTCCACAAATTACCATCGAGCTAGTTAAAAATGGAATCTTGAATGAAAAAATGAGGCGTCGTATACAAGGTACCTCTACACCACATCCCGATGTTGATTCTTGAGGGCGGAGTATGAGAAGATTCAATTCAAAGCAATGTGATAAGAGCAGAGGCAAATTAAGCAAATACGCCAATGTTGAATGTCAACATTGCAAGAAGAAGGGGCACATTAAGAGGTTCTGCCGACAACTCCTAAATGAAAAAAAAAAGACAAAGGCGCAGAATTCAAGAGAGTTAACAACAATGATGATGAAGCAAGTGTAGCCGATAAGTTCGACGTTGTCCATAATCTAGATGCTGTCAATTTTACTAACGAGGATACCAAATGAGAAATTGACAGTGGCGCTACCATCCATGTTACATCTCACAAAGAATTCTTTTCATCTTACACACCAGGAGATTTGAGTGTTGTAAAAACGAAAAATGTCAAATTATCAAAAGTGTTTGGAAAAAGAAGATATTTTCCTAGAAATGGATAATGGTAACCGACTACTCCTGAAGGATGTCAGGCACATTTCAAAAATGTGCCTGAATCTTATTTCTGTTCATAGACTTGATGAAAAAGGTTTTCACAGAACCTTCTACAATGGCCAGTGGGAGCTCACTAAATGGTATTTGGTGATTGCTAAAGGCAGAAAACACTCGACGTTGTATCAATTGCAGACAAAGCTTTCCCAAAGTATTGTCAATACAATGGAAAATGATAGTACGATCGAGTTATGACATAAATGCCTTGGCCATATTTTTTAGAAGGAAATGACAAATCTTGTCAAGAAGAAATTGATGCCTGAATTGGATCAAGTCAAGCTGACAAAGTGTACTGATTGTCTGGCCGAAAAGCAAAATAGAGTTACCTTCAAAAGTTCGATGCCTTCTAAAATGAAGAACGTGTTAGATCTGATACGCTCAGATCTGTGTGGGCCAATGACAGAGTCACTCGGTGGTGCTCAATATTTCATGACTTTTATTGATGATCATTCGCGAAAGACTTGGGTATATCTTTTCAAGTCAAAGGATAAGGCTCTGAAAGTTTTCCAGCAATTTATAACTCTGGTGGAGAGACAAACCAATAAGAAGGTGAAATGCATTCGCACAGATATCAGAGGAGAGTACATTGGATGATTTGATGTTTACTTCAAAGAGCATGGTATTGACATCAATTGATGCCACCAAAAACACTACAATTAAATGGCCTGCCTGAGAGGATGAACAGAACCTTGATAGAGAGAGTCAGATGTTTACTACAAGTAAAGTTGCCTCAAGAGTTTTGGGGAGAAGTTGTTCTTGCAGCAGCTCATATTCTGAATCTCTCACCATGCAGACCTCTGGAGTATGATGCTCCGGAAAAGATTTGGTCAGAAAAAAAGTTTCTACCAGAATTTGAATGTTTCTGATTGCAAATCATATGTTCATATCTCAAAGGACGAGAGGTACAAGTTGGATCCCAAGACACGACATTGCGTGTTCATCGGTTATGATCAAGATTAATTTGGCTATAAATTTTACGATCCAGCTCAGAAGAAGCTCATAAGATGTCATGATGTTATTTTTGTTGAAGATCAAAGACATTGTGAAATTGAAGGAAGATATTCCTAAATCCGATGGTAGCTCAACAAGCATGAAGATAGCCCCTCCAATGACGATGTCAAGATAAATTGAAGATGAAGTTGAAAACCATCAATCAGAGGAGAACCATCCAGATGATTCTAGCAGGACTAATCCTGATAATGATAATCATCATATTGATGAAGATGGTGATTATGACCAAGATGGCGATGTCAATCCACTACCAGCTCCAATAGATTCTCCAATGTAGACAAGGTTTGGTAGAATTGTCCAGCGATCTATCAGGTATCCTCCACAACAATATGTGTTATTAGCTAATGAAGGAGAACCAGAAAGTTATGAAGACACTATGAATGATGAAAACAAGCAAAGACGAATTGAAGCTATATAAAATGAAATGCAATCTTTGTATGACAATAAGATATTTGAGTTGATAAAGTTGCCCAAGGGTCGAAGCTCTTTGAAAAATAGATGCGTGTCCAGAATCAAACATGAAGAACACAATCTTCACCCACAATTCAAAGGCAGATTGATTGTAAAAGGATTCAGCTAAAGGAAGGGCATTGACTTCGATGAGATATTTGCTCCGGTTGTCAAGATAAAATTCATTTGCATCGTGCTAGGCATAGCAGCAAGCCTCGATCTTGAGATAGAGTAAATGGATGTTAAAACGGCCTTCTTACATGGAGATTCAGAAGAAAAACATATACATGGAGCAACCACAAGATTTCGTGAAGAAAGATAAAGAGAATTACGTTTGCAAATTGAAGAAAAGTCTTTATGACTTGAAACATGCACCAAGACAATGGTATAACAAGTTCGAATCAGTTATGGGGGAGCAAGGCTACAAAAAGATTGCTTCAGACCACTTTGTATTCTTGAAGAAATTATTCGATAACGATTTTGTTGTTTTGCTGCTCTATGTGAATGACATTTTGGTTGTTGGTCAAAATGCTTCCAGGATCAATAATCTAAAGAAGGACGTGGGCAAGTCATTTGCCATGAAAGATTTGGGACCAGCAACTCAAATTCTTTGGATAAAAATCATTAATGACGGGAGCGCCAAGAAGTTATGGTTATCACAGGAGAAGTACATCGAAAGAGTACTTCAAAGATTCAACATTGATAAATCTACAGTGGTTAGTTGCCCTCTTGCTAATTATTTTAGATTAAGTTCCAAACAGAGTCATTCAACGGATGAGGAGAAAGAGAAGATGGAGAAAATTCCATATTCATCAGCAGTTGGAAGCTTGATGGATGCTATGGTGTGTATACGACCATATATCGCTTACTCAGTTGGAGTAGTAAGCAGATTCCCTTCGAATCCAGAAATAGAGCATTGATCCGCAGTAAAGTGGATACTTAGGTACCTACGAGGTACCTCAAAAATATATTTATATTTTGGGAATGGAAAACTTGTATTAGTTGGTTATACAGATGCAGATATGGCTGGTGATGTTGACTCAAGAAAGTCTACATTAGATTATCTGGTTACATTTATAGGAGGGGCTGTGACATAACAGTCGAAGCTACAAAAGTATGTAACTTTGTCCACAACTGAAGCTTAGTATATTGCAGCAACAGAAGCGTGCAAGGAGTTCCTCTGGATGAAGAAATTCTTGAATGAACTTGATTTCTACCAAGAGAAGTATCAGCTATTTCGTAACAGTCAAAGTGCTATCAATCTCTCAAAGAATACATCATTCCATTCCAGATCAAAACATATCGATATTCAATATCATTGGATCAGAGATGTATTGAAAATGAAGAAATTGTAACTCGAGAAGGTCCACATTTAAAAGAATGGATGTGATATATTGACAAAGATACTTTCAAGGGAAGACTTTGAATTTTGTCATACAGTTACCGGGATGATGGTGCCCTCCATGTAATCGGGAGGGGGAGAATTATTCTGATATAGTATCAAGTTTCAAAGATCCGCTGCTTCTTGTTGAATTGAAAAATCAATTCGAATAATGTTGCTTCAGGATCTGCTGCACAGGAAAATGAATAGTGAGAAATATTTTCTCACTTGCGATCGGATGCCTATAAATACAGAGACATTCGATTAGTTTCAACACACCAACAAGAGAAGAAAAACACAAGCCCGTTTTCTTGTAAGAAAGAGAGTTATTTAGGATTCTTCATAAATTGGAAAAGTGACAAAAATATTGGGGAAATATTTTTGGGTAGATCACCGGTTTTGGTTAACCTCTAGAAGTTTTAGAGAAGTCTCTCTTGTACCAGCTATTTTGTAGTAGAAGAATTTATTCGGAGTTTATCCAGTGGACGTAGCCTTGGATTAAGGGTGAACCATGTTAAAATTCTCGGTGTCCTTTTATTTACTGTACCTATCTCATTCCTCAAATAATTTTATCCGCTGCGCCCAAAAAAATTAGGGCCTAAAGCCACGGACGTGGCCAAAAAAAATATCTGAAAATTTAAATTGAACCTCCCATTATTTGAGATTATTTAGTCCAAGTCCTATACAACCATGTCAAACCCGTTGGATTCTTACGTTGGGAGTGAGGTTTCCTGAATTTGGACAAATGGGGGTCATGTCCCCCTTTTCCCTCCTCCACCCAAAAATGCTATGCGGGAAGATTATTTTGTCAAGAATTTTGCAAGAATATGAAGTGTCATTGAGATAATTATTGTTTTTATAATGAAAACCCTGCCAAGGTATTAAACTCAACACTCTAGCCAATAACTTGTAAACTACGGTAGAGAGGTTAGTTACACTTGACAAGTCATATGTGACAGGATGATGTCGATGCGGATAATTGAACTTATTTTTTTTTTTCGAGCTGAGGGTCTTCACAGAAACAATCTCCTCATCCTGTTGAGGGATAGGGTATGATTGCGTACATCTTACCCTCTCCAGACCCTGCCCAAGGGCGGGATTTACTGGGTATATTTGGTTTGATTTGGTTTTGGACCTTTGAATCAATTGACACTCTCAAAACCATTTAGCCAAACTCTCTTTGACGATATTGGTTAACCACAAAGTGTGGGTCGACCCACTGCCCAATTAGATGTTGTCAATCGAATTTCTTGCGAAATTCTTGTCCTATTTTCTTTCGGTAGAGAAGGACCGTCCTTCGCCTCCCTTTAGTTATTCCATACTAGGGAAAATTGAGCAAGAATTTCACAAGAAATTTGATTACCAACACCTGATTGAGCAATGGGTTTGCCGACTCTTTATTGCAAACCAATAAATACCACAATCACACCTCATATTCTTGCCATTTTCCTGTCATATTTTTCTTTTGATATATCATAGCCTCGCTTAGTGTAGAAATGATAAAACGCACATTATTTTTGCACCTCAAACACACCTCTCTCTCACAATATTAAAAATGGGACTCACATAACACACACCAATGTTTGTGGATGTGTTGTGCTTATGATGTATGTTTGAGGTGCAAAAATAAAGTGTACTATAGAGGCCCTGCACTTAGTGCTAGAAGTTTGGAAGTTCCAATCACGTGCACCGCACGAGTTGTTATGCATAAATGAATTTTGAAACTATCGATTTTCAATAAATGCATTTTCACTTGGTCATGATGTTTATAGGTAACGATTTCTGTCCATTGCAAACCAAAAAACGTTTTTAGATTCACGGTGAAGAGTAGGATAAAAGGCTAGCATCCATGTTCCCTATTATACCACCAACGTCCAGTAGTCAACGTAAGAGTTATGATATACTAAACTAAATTTTCGTTACTAACTTTACAATATTCTTATGTGTCAACTATTGATTGGGTAAGTGAATGATCCACTTCTTTTAATCACTCACTCACATGATGCTATTAAAATAGTATAAAAATAGTATGTTTCAAACAATGTATTTTATTATTTTTCACTAAATTCAATCCTCTGGGTAAGTGCATGACCCACTTATTTTAATCACTAACTCACATGATATCACATAGGACTAATATTCGAGGAAGCATTGGGCAGCCCCTAAACGGTCAGTACATCCGCTTAGGCGACATTAAGCAGATGCTTAAGCGACATTCGGATAGAGCGGAATGCAATTGCACAACACCTATGTAATGCCTAAGCAGGCTAATCGACTGCCCTATCCAACAGAGCATGGGACATAATATAAAAAGAGCAATGCTATATGTACTCACAACTTTGACACACTTCATAAACCCCTTTATGTAGCAATCATCACAACCACACACACAACCACACTCATTTTTTAATGTGTGGTTGTGATGTTGTCATATAAGGATATTTATAAAAGTGTGTCAAAGTTGAAAGTATAAATAGCATTATTCATATAAAAATAACATATTTCAAACCGTATCTTGTATCAGTTTTCACTCAAATTCAATCCTCCTCTTTGTGGAGGGATATTACTGGAATATTGTAAAAAGAATTAAATCAAAGTTTGTTGTATTGGTATAATATAATATATAATATACTAATTATAAAAAAAAGTATAATATAATATACTCCACGCTTTTTTGAAAATACAACAAAACAGAAAAATTGTGATAATAAATAGAAGAAGGTAAAACCGTAAAAATGACAGGTCTTTAGGAATTTTGCCTATCAATTGTTGCCGGGGTCGTTATTCCGGCCGAAATCGGCTAATTTCCGGGACCGATTCTTGCAGAAGGAGGTGGCGGAGGAGATGCGTGGCAGAGGCGGAGCCCTAGATTCGGCGCAGGTGGAAAAATCAGGCGGCAACGCCTTCAGATTCCACAGACGGCTAGGGCTGGCGCGTACCTGGGGGCTCAAGCAGAACGACATGCCAGAGACGTGCGCGGCGTGCCCCGCCGCCGCCCTCACGGAAGCAGATGTCCGCAGCGACGTGCGCTTCCAGCCGTGGGTAGAATCCGACGAGCAGCCGCTCGATCCGTCTCCGCAATGCGGGTCCTCGCCATCGTTGGAGTCCCTCGCCGGCGATATTCCGCGATCTCGATCGCGACGGCGGGGATCCCGCCGCCGCGCGAACGAATACTCGTCCACGGAGAATGGCTGATCCTGCTTCTTCGAATTACATCACAAGACTCGCAAAAAAGGGATCCTAACTATATCAATAGTGAATTCACCGAATCCAGTACAATTTTGAAGCACATGGTAACTCGGCTCAATGAGACTTCAGGCGTGTGATTTTTATCTACACAATCCGATGGTGCCCCATTTGATTGTGCTTCATTTATTCCTCTGTTTGATGTGTATCTCGCCCCCAACAATATGGTTTCCATTTTCACTTTCCATCTTGTTTGGCACGGCAAACAGCAGGCCCACCCAATCCACAGGACCAGGACGTGGAAATGGAATCCTGTTGGCCGCCCTTAGTATGTAGGTTGAGACAAAATTTGGACCCTCCCCCCAAATAAGTCTTTAATCACCATCTAGTGGGAAATTTCTGGTATGATTTGAGACTAATGAGATAGTTTATTCCGTAGTATAGCAATATAATATAATATCATACAACTTCATATGTAGACCAAGTCAGTAGAGATGCTAGAGGGAGACAGCACACAACCAATACAATTCAATGATGACAATCAACGTTGGTCATTTTGGTCGACTAAACGTAGTCTGAATGCTCAAAAATACGTAACAACACCGAACACCTCCGGGGCACACTGACGGAATGCTCAGGGGTAACAAAACCGCTGCACTGCCACTAGAGATGCCGAAACGGCCGCCCTGACATGTTAGGGAGTTCCCGCTCCCAACCGTTGGGGAGTAGGAACCCAAACGGCCCAACCCTAACGTTTGGGGGGTCCAACTGCCCAATAGTTGGGGAGTGAGAAACGATTGCCGATTGGTGATGTAAATTTTGCCCCTCAACTATTGAGAAACAAATTTATTTTTTTTTTACAAAATTATTTTTTAAAATAAAATTTAAACCAAATATATTATTTAAAATAAATTTTGGCATTGGGCGGCCGTCTGGGTGACCCCAAGGCCATCTAATGCCCATGGGGCACCCAGCACTTCTCGAACCTTGCAATTAATTCACCACAAACACAACAACAGAAAAAGATCCTCATAAATAAAAAGTATTATAACTCATTGCTAAAAAAAAGTAACATGACATTCGAGAATAGATTCACATTTGTTAGTTAAAATAGTATGAATATTGGCATGATTTTTTTTATAATTATAGTGTTCATTACTCTTTTTGGTCAGATTAATATATGAGATGCACGTAAAACGACCACTCCACATAAATCAGATTAAATTCAGTCCTAAAGCCACCTTGGGCGTAGCCCCCCAAAAAATATCTGCAATCAATGAAAATTTATATTGAACCTCCCATTATTTGACATTATTAAGTCCAATTCCTCTACAAATATGTCAAACCCGTTTGGATTCTTAAGTTGGGAGTGAGGTCTCCTTAATTTGGACATATGGGCTCAGTTTGGTATCCAGGTTTGTTAGAGTTAATTGGGTGATTTCGGAGTTGTCTCTATAAGCACACCGTTTGGTATCCGTTTTTTTTAAATGGTCTGCCCGAAATTTATTCTCCGGGCAGGGACAATCGCGGGACAACGTGGGCTTTTTTGTCCCTCCTTGCAGAAGGGTTAACGAAAACCCCAAGTTATCCTGAAATGTGAAATTACCTCTGTACCCTCATTACATACACGTTTATATTTCATTTTTCACGATTTCATTTCATCGTCC
>JAOYMZ010055461.1:0-13526 GCA_025802335.1 Pinguicula primuliflora
ACAAAGTGGATTCTGGCATCATCTAGCCATCACCACCGGAATTGACAACACTAATAAAAAAAGTGTGCATCAAGGATAAAAAAATATCATGTTTCGGTCAACGATGGAGTTCTGATGACAGTTTTTATTCATTTTTCCATAGGGATGAGTATTATTTATTAACGCTAAAAGATAATAGGTGACGAAGTCAGCAGAACTTTAACAAGGTATGAGGATTTTGGTCCTTGGCGCATCAATTTTCTATCTGTGATGATTAAGTGCAGAGGTACGGTGGCAAATGAACAACCGCAAAACCGCCTGGCTTCCAGAGATCGTGAACAGACAAGGGTGTGTCCTAGACATCGCGACGCCACAGGGTTTGCGATAGTCCGGATGAACAATAGACGGGACACAAGAATCAAAATCTTGAATCTGACAGTGGAGGTGGATCGAACGGAATGTATGGACGATAAGGTTTGAGAAAATGTTGGGCGTTCTCTGTCCGTTGGTCGCCTAGGCGGTCTAGGCGATCTAGGCGGTCTGGGCGGTCAGAGTGGCTGCATAGGCGGCGTACAGCCGTCAGCAAATTTAATTTATTTTATTTACATATACTATATTTTAGGCATATTGTCCCTGGCCATCCAGCCAGACCGTCAAGGATAAATTTAGGGTGTCTTGACATTTTTTGTCTCCTAGACAATGCCTAAACGGCCAAAATGGCTGAACTCTCTAACAGAGATCGACGATCACCATGCCCAAAGAGAACGGACAGAGAGTAGAGACGGTTCGTTGATCCATGTACCATCATTACACAAAGCCATGGGGCATTAGGCTCGACAAATGAACATCTATGTGGGTCGTGGTCAATTAAAAAAATTGGGCTGCAAGGAATTCTCAAGCAATTTTCGGGTAAAATGTTGTATTCTTAGACTCTGTTTAGTAGACAGGATATAGTGGAATTTTGAAAAATTATCCCACTATATCCTGTGTTTAGTAGGTGGGATGACCTGGGAAAGAGTTTTCCGAGTCAAATGGGTTGACCCGGGAAAAGGGTGGATTTAGGTGGATTAACTTTCCCTTATAAGGCTGTATTTAGCGTCGCCTTATAAGTCACCTTATCAGTCAATTATGCCTTATAAATCAATTTGAAAAAATAAGTCTGTTACGTGAACGTCCACCTTATGACTTATCAGGTGACTGATTTGAAAAGTCATTTTTTCAGCCTGATTACAAAATAAGGTGACTTATAAGTCTTTTATTTCAATTTTGCCCTTGACTTTATATACATACACGTCTCTACTATTAGTATATTATTTTCATTTTTCTAAACTTTATTGCTAATATTTAAAATAATAACTATTTATTTAAACAATAAATTAAAATTATTAAAGCTAAAAACTTTTTTTTATTTAATAATAATTGTGATATTGAATATTATTAAAAATTACAATAACAATATAAAATAATGTCTTTTTCTGTTATTTTACGAAAATCAGTCACCTTATCAGATAAATTTGCGAAACAAGTCTAATCAAATCAGCCACCTTATCAGTCACCTCATCAGTTACCTTATCAGTCACTAGTCATCTTATCAGTCACCAGTCACCTTATCAGTCACCAGTCACCTTATCAGTCAGATTTGCTAAACAAAGCCGTAATCATCACAATTACACACAACCACAATTACTTTTTAATATTTGACTGTGATACTTGCCATATAAGGAGCTTTATAAATAGTATCAAAAATGAAGGTACAAGTAGTATTCAATATTATTTATAAAATTCAGTAAGAATTATAGAATTTTTTTGGGTAACTAAATAATTTTATTTATAAACTACTTGCACTTCACATCTATCAATATAATGGTGTGAAAATTTTCTAATTCCAGACATTATATGCTGTGCCTTATGTTTCGAATTCTAATTCTGACCGTTCATTTGTTTATCTGACAGTCAGAAGTGAATCACTTAATTTTTAAATGCTGTTGATCCTGACGATTAGATCAATAATAGATGAGCAAGATTAGAATTTAGAACAGTCTGATTCCTAAGATTAGACGATCTCTCTATAATGCTACCTCGTTTTTGGGCAATTCCTACCCTCAAAAAAATTCAAATTTCGTGTCCTTTGGTACCTCACGTGATTTTTTTCAACTTTTTTTTTTTGCTTTTTTTAGGATTTTGAATAATATAATATTATTTTAATAAACTTTTAATCTTTATTACAATTTAAAATATCTTGCGAAACGCTTATCATTTGTCAAAACGAAAGTTGTCATAATTCTCAGCGCGCCGTGCGCTTTCATTTGACATGCGGCTTCATTTTCGATGTATTTATTATTCAATTATTTTATTTTTTTCATTTTTCCATGTTTTTATTATTATTATTTTTTTCATTTTGTATGATAATGGTTGGATTGTAATTGTAGAATTTTTTTTGTTGGAAAATATATGCATTTCATAAGGATTCCACTAAATGATGGAATAAAGAATATTATGAAATGATATATTTGGGTGAATAGAAATTGATACCCAAAGAATAAAATACAATATTTATGATTTTATTCTCAATTAATATACATATATAATATATATTTATATATATAATAATCTCCTTAAAAGAGTATTAGGCGATGAGGTACACATTTTCGAAGAGGTACATATTTTAGAAGAGGGACACATTTTCGAAGCGGTACACATTTTCGAAGAGGTACACATTTTCGAAGAGGTACACATTTTTGAAATGGTACATTCTCCATCTATAAAAGAAGGATCCTCACATGCTTGAAGAAAACATATACTTACACACAAAATTACATTGAGCCCAGGATTCATGTTTTGTACTTTCTTTGGGCCCTTTCTTTTTTGAGTCCTTGGTGATAGAAGGAAGAAATTATTTGAGTTCGCCGGAATAGCGCGACCGTCCTGGGTCTAACTATTCGTACTCTGTTGTATCCTGGAAGACGAACGTCTAAGATCTCAAGGCACCGAGGAAAGGACGAATTTATCGTAAGGAAATTGTGGTTCACAGGCCTAAGAGTAACCCTTATAGTTTTATGCAATCTTAAATTGTTATTTCCTTAATATTCATTTCTTGCAAATTACTTGATGCAGATTGACTAACAAAGTTAAGCAAGAAGTAGAACGATGCATGCAAGGAATTATTGTTCGGAAACACTATTTCCTCTAACAATATTAATTCAAAGAAGATATGTGATCCTATGTTTATATGTAGACGACATACTAATTATGGGCAACAATAATCTAATGGTAAAATGTACCAAATACTTGCTTAACTCAAGGTTTGATATGAAAAATATGGGATTGGCGGATGTAATTTTTGGGACTAAAATTATGAGAACGCCAAGTGGAACCATATTAAGTCAGTCACACTATATTGACAAGATTCTTGACAAATTTAATAAGGATGATTCTTGCTTGGCTAGAACTCCAATTGATACAAGTAAACATTTGTCAAAGAATAAAGGAGAGTGCATTGTTCAAATAGAATATGCTAGAGTGATAAGCAGTCTGATGTACTTAATGAGTTGTACAAGACCAGACATCGCCTATACTGTCGGTGTATTGAGCAGATTAACAAGTAATCCAGGGAGTGACCACTAGAAAGCAATCACAAGAGTACTAAGATATCTTAGATATACTCGTGATTATGGGTTACATTATACTAGAGATCCCTGTGTATTAGAAGGATACACTGATGCAAGTTGGATCCCTGATATACAAGAATCCAAAGCCACCAGTGGATATGTCACTATTGGAGGCAGAGCGATTTCTTGAAAATCTGCTAAACAGACCGTAATAACCAGATTCACGATAAAATCTGAGTTTGTGGCACTGGATAAATGTAGCGAATGGTTACGCAATTTTTTTGAAGGTATTCTTGATTGGCCAAAACCGGTACTGACAATATGTATACATTGCGATAACCAATCTATAATTGGTAGGGCACATAACGTGTTATATAATGGTAAATCAAGACGTATACGGCGTCGACATAATTTCGTTAGATAACTGATCTCAACAGGAGTTATCACTATTGATTTTGTGAAGTCAAAGGATAACATAGCGGATCCGCTAACCAAAAGGTTAAATAGAGATCAAGTTGAAAAGAAATCGAGAGGAATGGGTTTAAAGTCCATAGAATGATAAGGTTGATGCAAAGGAAATCCAACTTAGTTGATTGGAGATCCAAAGATCTAGGTTCAAAGGGACAGCCAACCTGTAGCAACCTTGGTAGTCACTGTCAGGGTAAACTCGAATATGTCGGAGTAAGCTCGACTCCATCGAGGTAAACTCGAGAATCTATTCCTAATATCAAACAGTGATATCTGCAGGAAATGCTAAACACTTTGGCTTTTAATGATCCTTATGTATCGAAAATCCGAGTGGAACTGTCCGAGCGGAGTAATGCGGGTTACTCTTAATTAAGTGATCATCTATGTGAGAGAGAAGAGGGTCCGCTTCGAAGGAGAATTGTGGGGGCTGAATTCTCTAGAAACTCTTGTAAAACCAGGCAGATGTCCACAGTCAAAATGTACATAAATCATGAGAACCAAAACAATGTCAGGAAAATATCTGTGTGAATTGTATTACTCGTTTACACAAACGGCAGAACAGTTCAAGGACATCGCGTCTACTGATCAGCTACTAAAGTTGATACAACTTCGCAAGGAAAGGTTCAAAGGGTAACGCATACCTATCCTATGCAGGTATTGACCGCAGAAATCTATCACTAAGCTTTGTGTCTTTGATTTTAGAAACAATTTCATTCATTTGGGAGATTGTTGGAAAATATATGCATTTCATAAGGATTCCACAAATTAATGGAATAATGAATACCATGAAATGATATATTTGGGTGAATGAAAATTGATACCCAAAGAATAAAATACAATATTTGTGAATTTATTCTCAATTAATATATATAATATATATATATATATATTATAATCTCCGTATAATAGTATAAGGTGAAGGGGTACACATTTTTGAAGAGGTACATATTTTCGAAGAGATACACATTTTCAAAGAGGTACACATTTTCGAAAAGGTACACATTTTCGAAAAGGTACACATTTTCGAAATAGTACATTCTCCATCTATAAAAGGAGGATCCTCCCATGCTTGAAGAAAACATATACTTACACACAAAATCACATTGAGTTTAGGATTCATATTTTGTGCTTTTTTTGGGCCCTTTCTGTTTTGAGTCCTTGGTGATAGAAGGAAGATATTGTTTGCGTTCGTCGGAAGGGCGCAGCCGTGCCAAGTCTAGCTATTCGTACTCTGTTGTATTCTGGGAGACGAATGTCCAAGATCACAAGGCACCGAGGAGAGAACGAATTTGTCTTAAAAAAATTGTGGTTCACAGGCCTGAGAGTAACCCTTATAATTTGAAGCAATCTTAAACAGTTATTTCCTTAATATCTATTTCTTACAAGTTATTTGGTGCAGATTAACTAACAAAGTTAAGTAAGAAGTAGATCGGTGCATGCAAGAAATTATTGTTCGGAAATACTATTTCCTCTAACAATCTTAATTCAAAGGAGATTGTCTAACATTGTCTTAATGGTGATAGTGGCTTGATTATATTCTAGTTATTTACAAATATGCCTCAGTACCAAATTCCCAAGATATGCGTGATTCACGAGCTTTTCTCCAAATTAGGAATGACAATGGGATTGGTTAGGGCGGAGAAGAGCCGCCCCAAACCTGCCTCGCCAGCCAAATAAATTGCCCTTGACACACGCTGGGGCGGGTTGCCCCGCTGATAACCCGTCACCTGGGCCCAACGAACTAAAAACACTGGCCACTAGCAAGTCTTAGCCCAAATAGACAAAACATTGTTTAACTATTTATGTTTTATAAACATGAAATTTTACTTGATGTATTTGGGTGTGTGACAAACAATGTTTGATGTTTTCCAAGTTTTCTATTATGCTTTCTTTTCTCTCCAGATTCTCATCATAAATACTCTTATTAATTCCATCAAGAGAATATTTGGGTGGATCTTGCAAGCTTGAGGTGCAGGATTTTTTGAACGTCACCAACTCAGTTCCTGATTTCTGCAAGGATATGGATGAAAAGCTATCTGTTAGCAAGCCTGAAGAACCAGTGGCGGAGCCAACTGGGGCGTGGGGAGTGCACCTGCACTCCCTAAATTTTTTTTTCCCCTTAGACATGCACTCCCTCGCACCCCATATTTAGACGCACAAAATTTGCACCCTATGTGAAACGCATCCCCTAGTCAGACCTTCTGGATCCGCCACTGTGAAGAACAACTCTTCTTCTCCATCAATTAGAAGGTAAATTGATGGAAAAGCAACCCCGTTAACAAAGAAAAATACCACGTAACACAAATCCATGAATCTTCTGTCTTGAGGGAAGAATATTTAATCAAGCCATGATGAAAAAAGTAAGTAAATAACTCGATTAAATAGAAGAGGTTTGTAGATTTTCAATTTCAGATCTTTCTTTTTACAAAGACAAAATTAAGATAAACTTCTTGCATGTATATTTGTTCTTTCAGTGTACCAACCTTCCACACCGTTTGGGGAAAACAAACGGGCTGATTGCCCATCTATATAATGAGGCTATCAGTTTACTAGATTTTTAAGTTTTGCTAAAAAAAGTTTACTAGATTTTTAAGTGATACTTAAATATCAATACAGTTAATCTTTTCCTGGATTCGGAGCGGGCTCTGGCCTTGGACCCGGACCTGCTCCGGACATGACCTTTCAAAAGGTGCCCCACAGAGGCGGGGTCCATATTATCATCCCTATTCCAAATCTTTTTTTTTTTTAAATGGAATTTTATTTGATGAAGGTGCTATACAAAACCGCGTTTTCAAACTTGCGTTACAATAGACTATCCCAACTATCCTAAGCAGGTGGGAAGAAACCTGCAAATAGTGAACAAAAATCAATGAACAAGAACCAGCAAGCACGAACCAGTAAGCAATCAGCAGGTATGAAAAATATGGATGAAAAACAATTTCAGCTACCCGAATGAATCTGTTATCAGAAGCAGTCATAACAGCCCAGGTACGCACAAGCGTCCAGGTAAGCACATTGTTGGATATGGGCCCATGATCCAGCCCGTTACGCAGCCCAAAATCAAAGGCCATTCTTGTATAGCCCAAACAGGGAGTTTTCTCAACTAAACTCTTTTATTTTACATTACATGACCCGAACCAGAATTAAATAAATGGTGAGACGTGTCATTGGGCTACATAAGTATTGGGCCAAACTGATTAAGTGTTTGGCTTGTACTATATTGTGACCCTAAATAAAATTCAAGTCCTAGTGTTTATTATACCACTTCATTACATCCTTTGAGTCCAAAGACAATTTATGAAGCCCAAACTTTTATCCACCCGGCCCAGTGACTGTTTTATCCTTGTAACCCAAAACCTTACTTCTTCGGCCTAATGATTGGTTATGCTTCTGGCCCAACCTTTGTCCATCCGGCCCCTGATATATATATGTATACAGTTGTAGAAACCCTACTGACTTCTCATTTTTCACTCTCTTTTTGCGGCTGCGATATCTCTCTCTCTCTCTCTCTCTTTGTATACTCTCTCTCGCAACCATCCACTCCCTTGTGAAATCATCGATTGTTCTTCCAGATTCCTCATCTGTTGCCTTCTTCGAGCTGATTTTGTGCGATATAGCAGGATTCTGCTGTCTTTTACCAATTATCCCATCCATATCCCTACTCAGTCACTGGTTCTTGTGGCTAGGGTTTGCTGGTTTCGATCTTGTCTTTGGATTCGGGTTGTTCTTGTGAAGCTGGAAGTCATCTGGGGCTACACTCCATCAACAGGATCACATACATTCTTTTTGTTACAGTTTTGTTACTGCGTATATCTTGCGAACTCTAATCCGGTTTTTGTGTTTCTAATTAACAAATTCGGCAATTTGTGGACCTACAGGTGGTATCAGAGCCAGGTTCCACCGGATCTGTTCGAAACTCGACATTCTGAAAGTTTTAATCAGTCAAAAACTGGTTAAATCGTGTTGTCCACTGTCTCTATCAATGGATCTGTCTCTTTTTCGTAATATCTCTTATATTCTTGAGATTTTCTTGTTGATACACTTTTGCATGCAGCATATGTGTTATCTCTGATAATTTTGTTGGTGAAATATTGATAGATCTGGCTCTGTTATCTCATTTGTGAACGAAAGTGTTGGATCTAGTCCTACATCTTGTAGGGTGTCTAGCCTGTGACCAGTGGCGGACCGTTGGGGTGCGGGGGAGGTGCACCCGCACACCCTCAAATTTTTTTCCTTGGACATGCACTCCTCCGCACCACCTAGTTAGATCCCCAAATATCTTCAGGATCTGCATCCTATGTGAAACGCACCCCCTAATAATACCCCCAGGATCCGCCACTGTCTGTGACTGTGAATATATACATCTCGAGAGTGTTGTAGCTGAATTTTCATATTTTCTGGTAGATCTGAAAACTGCTTCAACTGATATACGAACTGTTTTGAAAAATCGCTTTTCAAAGCATAACTGTGATTGATACCTATTTTGGCCTTTTTTTGGCGTATCTATCGCATATTGAAGCCTGCGTGTACCTTGCAAATTTTTGAAGAATATTATCAACTTTTCAAAGGAGAATCACATTAAGTACATTGCATACTGAAATATAGAATCTGTCATTAGTCGAACTACTGGTTCGGTTTTTGATTGTAAGACTTGCTAGTTTCTGCTATAGCACTGGTTTTTTAGTCAACTCTTGCATAATCCTTCTGTCTTCCGCTGTTCATATTCTGATAGTCAACAGTGCTTATTCTAAGAGGTTTTCTGAAACATCTCAAATCTTGTATAACTTCTGGTTGTTCAAGCATTACTCAGTTTTCGAGTTTCAAAGAAAACACTGAGTTAAACTATTTTTCTGAAAACTGGTTGTGGTCTTTTACTGCTGTCTGTGTGAATAAAATTCATTTACTACCTATCATACACTATCTGGTTAATTGAGAAAGAAGGAGACAGGTTCTTTTTCAAGACAGGAAAGGAAAAAGGGAAAAGAAATTCCCAAGAAAGAAAAAAAACAGAAACTGAGAAAAAGAAAAAAAAACAAAGTCTTCAAAAGTAAATAAAATGATTGAGGTCTATACACACGACCTCGAGTAAGTCCCCTTTTATCCTTTTCTGCACTCTTAAGGTGGGCCCGTGAGCCTGAGTTTGGCTTATGAGACCGAGGTGTTTTACTGCTTTGGCCCGTGAGCCTTGAATGCTATTATTTGGTCTGCGAGCAAACTTGATTACTATTTTGGCCCGTGAGTCCTGTCTGTTTTTATTAAGTGTGATTTAGGGGTCTTAGAGACGAGCCCTGTGAAAAGAGCCCATTGAGGATCTCTATGGGTAAGTCCCGTGCATGCGCTAGAGTCTATTGCTAGAATAGCCTTTGATTACCAGTTGTAAAACTGTGATGACTCTTAAAATAAGAGTTTGAGGCTGAAAAAACTAGCTTGAATTTGCTCTTGTTTGCTCTTGAGAGTATCTGATTTTTTCAGCACACGAGTACAACACATTTTGTGACCTTGTTAAATCTGTGATCTGTGAACATGACTACCCGAGTTGAGATTGCATTGTTTGATGGGAAGGGGGATTTTCTTTCATGAGCTAGGCGTATGAAATCTATTTTATCTCATAATAAAGTACACTATGCTTTAGTTAAAGATATATTGAGATGGCCTGAACCCCTTAGAACTAAGGTAGAAGAAGTTAAAGAGGAAGCTTTGAATCTCTTAATTTTAAATTTATCTGATGCTGTGATTAGGCAGTTAGATGGTTCAGAGGATCCGTTAGAAATCTGGGATAAATTACATATTTTGTATGCTTCTAAGGATCCAGCTAACTTGTTTTCGTAAAAGGTTCTATCTTTTCATATAAAATGGAGTCAGATAAGTCTGTAGGAGAAAACTTGAATGAGTTTTTTAAGCTTACACAGTTATCGAAAGACGCTGAGCATGATATAGATGAAACTTCAATTGCCATGATTTTATTAAATTCTATGACTGAAGAGTACACTACGGTTAAAAATATATTACAGTATTCTGGAGTAGTCCCTAAAACTGATGTCATCATTGCTGGTTTAAAAGCTAGAGAGCTTGAATTAAGAAGGGCTAAATGGTGTCTTCTGTTTTGTTTGCAAAAGATAAGGATGAAATTGAACCAGAGAAGCCTTGACATGTTCCTAGGGCTCCAGTCCATAATCAGAATAGGAATAGTAGAAATCTGAATTTCAACTCAAATAGGAATTATCAGAATGCACAGGGTAATAGGAGTTCGAATTTTAATAATTCTAAAGGTCCTCAAAATCATTCTTTCAACCAAAGATCAAGTTTTCAAAACACAAATCAGCCCAGATGTAATTTTTGCAGCAAAGTAGGGTATGTTTTGAGTAATTGTGTTACCTATAATAAAGTTCTGAAATTTCAACAGAACAGCATAAATAATATGAACAATGGGTCAAATGCTTTATTTGTATCATATTTTCAAAATCAGAATGTTGTAAGGAATTTTTGAAATGGTAATATAACTGTCCAAAATGGTCCTAGTGCTGATTTAAATCAAAATAGTGACTGTTTTCAAAATCAGAGTCATTATGTGAATAACCCTGTGCCAAATTCTTTTGTGAACAGCAATGTGATTAATTCGAATAGTGGAAAACTTTCTGAAAATGTAGAATTAAATGTTGTAGATGTGAGAAATCAAGCTAGTACAAGTCAAAGCATGCCTGTATATGATAATGTTTTCTTTGTGAATGAATTCCAAGATGTACAAAAAGTAGATTCTGTATTTGAAAGGTGATGTAGATGAATTTGAAAGAGGAAATGAGGCATTAGCTGAATTTCTGTCAGAATGTGATAGGTTCAGTGAGTTTCTTTCGGTTCAAAATGCTTTGATTGATCAAACTATTTCAGATTTCGAAAATACTTTAACAATTTACGGAAAATCAGAATTAGAGGAAAATATAATTGTTTCTGAAACTACTGAAGATGAATTTGATAATGAATGGACTGATGTTTTGCATCAGTGCTTAGAATGTGATAATATTCTAGAAACTTATAGCCTAGAAGACAATATGGCTTCTGGTTTTTGTGATAAAAATGAGTCTGATATTACATGTTCAAATGATAATGTGCTTTTAATTGATGATGTTCATATTGAGAATATTCCAATTAAGGTGGAGCATGTTGATTATGTGAGTTCTACAAATTCTGTTGATTCTGCTCACTGTATTGAATATTATATTTCTGATAAATCTGCTCATAATAAAAAAATAGTAAAAGCTGAAGTTATGAAACCATTTGGTAAAAGTTTTAGTAAATGGTTGTTACTTGTATTGTTTGTGATGATGCTGAATTTTCTATGCGATAATGTTGTTAAAGTTAGTGGCAATCTGTTATCATCTCATGTCAATACCTCCATTGAGGTGGAGGTAGGTCGAAACGGTTCGTTTTTCGAACTTAATCCAACCAACATTATTTTTGAAATTTTTGAAAATTATAATGACAAATATAGAATTGAAATTTCTAGTTGGAAGTCTAAGTTGAAACTTGAGTTTTAAAGAAAATGCATGCTGAAGGATAAAATGTTTTTAGGGATGAAAAAGGTTATAAATTGCAATTATGTGAATTCAAATATGTTTGGTTATTTGAATGAAGATGCTTGTATGCCTGAATGTTCAATTGAGTGTGATATATGTAATACTTATAAGTAAAAGTTTTAATATTATTTAGAGCATATTGGCATGAGTCGTGTGTAGCTATGTATTCTGTCATTGCTGTTTTCTTTAGGATGCACATATTTGTTTAGGGCTGTTTAAATACTGGACTAACTTTAGTTTCTACAGAAGTATGTTAAAGTTTGAAACATGAAGGTAAGAAGAATATGATTGTACTGCATGTGGCTCTGTTTGTTCTGCATTAGTTTTTTCTTTGCAGGAGATTGTTGGATATAGGCCCGTGATCCAGCCAGTTACACAGCTCAGAATCAAAGGTCATTCTCGTATAGCCCAAACAGGGAGTTTTCTTACTACCCTCTTTTATTTTACATTACACGACCCGAACTAGAATTAAATAAATGGCGAGACATGCCATTGGGCTACATAAGTATTGGGCCAAACTGATTAAGTGTTTGGCTTGTACTATGTTGTGACCCTAAATAAAATTCAAGCCCTAGTGTTAAATATACCACTTCATTACATCCTTTGAGTCCAAAGACAATTCATGAAGCCCAAACTTTTATCCATCTGTCCCAGTGGCCGTTTTATTCTTGAAACCCAAACCTTTTTTTTTTCGGCCCAGTGATTGTTTATGCTTCAGGCCCAAGCTTTTGTTCATCCGGCCCCTGATATATATAGGCATACAGTTGTAGAAACTCTACTTCACTTCTCATTTTTCACTCTCTTTACGGCTGCGATATATCTCTCTCTCTCTCAATAACTCTCGCAACCTACAGCTCGTTCTTGAGAAATCCTTCAGTTTTCTTCCAGATCTCACACCTGGCCCTTCTCGTGTTGATTCTGAGTGTTATAGCAGGATTCTGCTGCCTTTTCACCGATTATCTCATCCATATCTCTACTCAGTCACCGGTCTTGTCTTTGGATTCAGGCTGTTCTTGTGAAGCTGGAAGTCATCTGGTGCTACATTCCGTCAACAGGATCTAATACATTCTGTTTTTTGTTACAATTTGGTTACTGCGTGTATCTTGTGAACACTAATCCGTTTTTGTGTTTCTGATTAACAGATTCGGCGATTTGTGGACCTATAGTCCAGTTGTCTTATACCTTCTTGAACTCACTCAGCTTTATGGGTAGATTCACCCCGGGTTGTACGAAAAATGCATTAGACTCCAGCGTGGGAATGATTAACGCTATAGATAATTATTTGAAACTAATTTTTTTAGGTGATTGGAGTGTTTGAGCTCTCCCCTAAGCACCTCCTAGATGGGCGGCCAATGGCCATGGTTGGGATTCAATGATTAAAAGATATTTTCTTTCCAAGTCTCGTTCATTGGGTTGGTTGCAAATGTCACCTTATGAGAAATCTGTTTTTGAAAAGTAACCTTAAAAAAAAAAAATTGCAAATGTAACCTTCATCTTTAAAAATAAATAAAAAATCGAATATATTTAAGTTTACCATAATAAACGCCGATGTTAAATAGCCAACTAACATAATAACACCTATTCCCGCCAACCCAACCACTATTACGGTTTTCCAATCGTCGGCAAAAATAAATCAACATTTTCGTTCTATTCTAGACTCAATTTATCCGGAAACACATTCAAAGAGAGCGAGAGATACAGAGAGACCTAGAGCATCATTAGGCACCGCGTGAATGGGGCGAATCTAATCTGTATTCCATTTTTGAAGGTGCATTTAATTCTGAATTATAGCTAATTTATGGACAAGATTATTTAGTTCTCGGTATGGGTCATGTATTTTGGTGTGAGAATTTCAATTCCGTGATCCGAACGTTCTTTCTTTGAGTTAATTCAGTCGATT
>JAOYMZ010055472.1:0-13525 GCA_025802335.1 Pinguicula primuliflora
ATGTTTCGGATGAGTGAAGTTTGTTTTAGTTACATTTAGTTGTTTTAGTTCCATTTTAGTTTGATTAGATTAGTGACAACTTTCAAACTATTGTGGTTACTCTGAAAGTGTGTTTGAATCAAGCATGTGTCAGAACTACTCCTCGTGGGATATGACTCTTACTTGCTCGTAAGATTACTACTTGAATGACTACGTATGCTTACGTATTTACGTGACACATATTTGTCCCATCTGCTCCAACCTTCTGATCAAATACTACAAGATGCAACAGTTCTGGAGTCAGCCGTGAAAAATCCATTGAAACGATGCAATTTCTAGTGGTAATTGTGATGTGGGATGTCTGGAAGACGAGGCTGCAAGCAATGCAGTTTCGATAGTTAGTCCATTCACTCCAACCAGTCCCCCAGTATTAGGTTCTGAGGATCCTAACATCCAAGAGAACAAAGGAAAAAAAACCCAATAAAATGAGAAAGAATAAGAAAAGAGTCCCACTGATATATTACTCAGATTCTTACCTTTCCTTGTAGGCTGCAAATCTGGACAACATACCCAAGCACTCCAGCTCAAATACCACTCACGGGTCTAGACAAAATATGGTGTATCATGGGAAGGAGACATTGATGAACAGCTGCGAACAAAGGAAGGAAAAATACAAAACGATGGGGACGGATGAAGCGAGCAGAAGAATGCTGCACACCGATACACTTCTATAGCACAAAAGAAGATTCCCAGCTACTATGACTAAAACAAGTAGTCAAGAAATGTGTTTTTGATCTTCAAATGTAATAGATTTACTTTCTAGTACCTGTAAACTGAACTTTGTGTTCCATTAATAAAATGAGGTTTAAAAAAATATCTCCTTGTTTCTTCTTCAAAGAGAACTAGAACTTGGCAAATCTTATACTTACTTTCAAAGCTTTATATTGTTAAGATTTTATGTTAGTTAAAATTCTAATGTGACTTGAATTAATAGTCCTAATAGAAATCTAATTGTATTAGGTTTCCTGCTTATAAATATGTGACCCCTTAGACCATTAAGGTTAAGAGGGAAGAGTAGTTGATTAAAAGGTAGAGACTTGAGTTGTGACTTTATGCCTGAGAACTGAGAGATTTTCTCTGTGTCTCCCTTGTATCCCGACATATTTGTTTGTAGTGGATTGATTCCTCTTCTCCTGGTGGACGTAGGCTTCAAGGCCGAACCACGTTAAATCTTGTGTGTTCTTTTATTATTTGCTTCATTCGATCCTAATCAATAATCCCCATCAAGTGGTATCGGAGCCAAGGTTCATGATTGAAGCGATTCACAGATTTAAAGAAATTGTTTTTTGCAAAATCGTAGAATCCCCATTTATCGCTGTTGTTGACTGTTCATTGCAACATTGATCGTCGTTGATTTGAAATTCGAGGATACCGTCTTAATGCCCATCAAAAGGCAGACAAAAAGTTCTGAGGTACTGATGCCAGATTATGTCTGGAGGCTAATGTAAATCAAAGTCGAAGTTTCAGGAAAAGAAAATAGAAGACAATTCATCGAAACTTGTTCGGCCAATTCCCATTGATTCTGAAGTAAGATTTTGAAATTGGAGATACTAACGCAAAGCTCATTAAGTGGAGAACAAAGCCCCGTAGGTGCCATTGTTCGATTGTTGGTTGAAAGAGTCCGATTTGGACAGTAAAGTTTCTGATCAAATTTGTCGTGATTTTGAGAAAATAGTTGTTCCGGTGAGTCCTGAGAAGGACAAAACAATTTTGTTAGTTGACTTGGCATTTTTTGGACAAGGAAAAGTGATTTCGACGAGCGAATAGTATTTTTCAGGTGGATAGTATTTTTTCGAGGAAAAACTGAAAAAAATAAGGGTTTTGAGATTTATTGACTTTCTTGAGAGAAAGTTGTTAAGGTTTATTTTGCTATGGCATTGAAAGCTGAGATTGCAAAATATGATCCGAGTATGAGTTTCAGTATGTGGCAAGTTTAGATGAGGCGCTCTTGACACGGAGTGGTTTGTAAAAAACTATCTTGGGAAAGCCTTCCGATTTGGGTGAGGCGAAGAAGTCTGGTGACTTGGATGTGAATAAATGGATGAAGATCGACGAGAAGGCATTATCCACTATTCGGTTATGCTTATTCGATGAGGTATTGCGTAAAGTTCTTGATCAAAAGACCACCATTGACCTGTGCAATAAGCTGAAAACTCTATATATTACAAAGTCCACTTACTTCGAAGTTGTTTGCCAAGCATCGTCTGTTTCCCTTACAATGAAAGAAGGTACATCAATACGTGCACATATTGATATGCTCTCCTCTACTGTTATAGATTTAGCTAATATGGGAGTCATGTATGATGATGAGGACCACACATTGATGTTTCTTAGGTCTTTGCCTCCTTCAGTCAAGCATGTACGTGAGACTCTTATCAATGGTAATAAGTCTCTGAAGTTAGATGAAGTTAAAGTAGCTCTTTGTTCGAAAGAAATGTTTGATAAGAAGCTCTCTGATGGCCATGATAATGAGTTGTTAACTATTAGAGGAAGTTCTTCTGAGAAAGGGTCAAGTGGCAATCGTTCGAGATCTAAGTCGATAAAAGAATGTCGAAGTTGTTAGAGTTGTGGAAAGAATGGACATCTTAAAGCTCAATGCTGTTTCCCTCAGATCAAGGATAAGACTCTGAATGAGATCAACCAAGTTGAAGATGACCATTATACTGATGCTCTTTCTGTTAGTGAAGATAGTACGAAGTGTAATCGATGATGGATTCTAGATTCTGCATGCCCGTTTCACATATGTCTCCATAGGGAGTGTTTTTCCTCGCTTGAACCGATTAACAGAGGATTTGTGATGTTGGTGGTAAGCAACCTTTCAAAGTTAATGAAGTTTGTACTTTCAAGATAAAGATGCATGATGGTATAATTTCAAGATTGACTGGTATGAGATATATTCCTGCTATTGGTATGAATCTTATTTCTCTGACTGTCTTGAATAGCTGTGGCCACAGGTATGCTGGCAGAGTTGGTGTCTTGAAAGTTCTGAAGGGTGCTTTAGTAGTGATAAAAAATGATAAAGTTGGTAAGACGTATGTGTTGAAGGGGTCTAGCATGAGGAAATCAGTTGTTGCTCCAAGATCGACGTATAACTCTAGCTACAAAAGTGAATGTGTGAAAAGATAGGTGGTGAACAGATCTTCTATTGGTGAGAGAAGTTCGTCCAATGTAGAGACTGTTGCTAGTGTTTTGAGTAAACACAAGAAAGCGAGCTTCTGTTCAGTGGTTGAGGGAAGTTTGAATACTTTTGTTGTTTTGAAGCCCGTTGGCTCTAATGGTGAGACGATGAAGTCATCTTCTGTTGGCAAGTTCAAGCGAGCTTTGGACTTGATTGAGGCCCATCATTGAGTTGCACCTCAAGGCGATGCTTGGAGAAGGAAAAGGAGATCAAGTCCATCCATGATGAGAGAGAATTCAAGCAAGGGGTGATTGTTAGGATTTTATGTTAGGTAAAATTCTAATGTGATTTGAATTAGTAGTCCTGATTGAAAACTAATTGTATTAGTTTCTGCTTATAAATATATGACCCCTTTCATATATTAGGTTCGTCCAGCAAACATTTCTCATATTGTTTCAAGAGGCTTTCGGGAATGTAGCATGGACAGGAAAATCATTCCGTCACTATTTATGCTAAAGGATTTATTGGGATGAAATGAAAAGGTTGCAAAGGTTTTGAAAAAATCTAGGTGGTTCTTGCCATGCGATCTGGTGGAGACTTTGTTACCCAACATCGAAATATTGGAGAGTTATGGTGTCGACAGGGATCAGATCAACCGGTTCATGCCTACTTTCCCAAGATTCTTGATGATTAAGCCACAAAATATGATAAAATTTGTGGAAAAGGTTGATGAAATGGGTGTTAACAGGAGTTCAAGAATGTTCATTTATGCTGTTCGTGTGGTCAGTTCCATGTCCAGCGAGATGTATGAAGGCAAGATGAATAATTTACTGAGCACTGGCTTCTCAAGATGATATGATGAGATTTTTCAGGAAGACAAGCAAATATTTTGCAGAAGATCAAGGATGTGAAAAGGATGATGAGATGAAGGTTGATGAAGCTTCTTTGAAACACAAGGCACAAAGTTATCATACTGATCTAGACAATGATAAGAAGCAACAACCTGAAGAAAAAAAATCCTCGGAAGAAAAGATTAAGAACATAACAACTATTTTGCTTGGGACTGGGAAGTACGATATGGCAAGCATTGTCAACTGTCCAACTTCGCTCATGTACAACACCGAGGAAAGGTATAGGCCGAGGATTAGAGTTTTGTGCGCGTTGGAAAAGAGGAACTTAATCAAGAATTGGCCAGCTCTTTTATGGCACGTGATGCACAATCACGTGTTCATGGAGAAATTTGTTATGCCTTATTTAGATCAAGTCAGAGAGTTATGTGCTATGAAAAAAAAGAGTACTAGAACTTGATCGAGGTTGGAATTCCTACCAAAGCAGGATCACAGAAGGGGAAGCATGAGTGGAAACTTAAGGATGTGAAGGTAAAGAACTATTTGTTCCTAGCCATTGATAAAACTCTTCGTATAGAGTTTGAGGTGTTGCAGATGACCTCCGAGGGAAAGATGAAATCCCACAAAGAAAAGATGAAAGAGATTGTGGGAAAAAATTTAACGACTTGGAAGAAAGTGTGCTGATGCACAGGCAACGCATCAACAAACATGAGCATAAAAAATTGATCTGCAGATCAGTTTTGGTCAAGAAACAATGGTGGGAGAGGAGTGTTTCGTTGTGGAGAAGGAGATGAGAAAATGAAGCAGCTTCATTGGGTGTCGATGGGTGTCGATGCAGTACTAGCAGCCGCAACTGCAAAATGGGGATCTGCACCAGTGGGTGAAATGAAGTTAGAGGTGTTCACAAATCTGAGAAGCAAATCAGTCGTCCTTGATAAATTTATGATAAGATTATGAGTAATCAGCTTAGGGGAGGATGTTGAAGCTAAAGAATGGTGTTCGATGTTTTATTTAAGTCGAACTTATTACCAAGTTCAACTTAGGGGACGCTGTTAAGGATATTGAATGAGTCAAGGTAGTTGTTGTTGTTTGAAGAAGTCACTCCTGTTTGAAGGAGTGAAGTTATGATCTAGTCAAGTTAGTCCATCTGTTATTTGCTTAGAATAAGTGTAGTGGTAATCCTACAATTTGGGAACAACTGTGGGAGTTGTCTGTCATTTTTATTTTCTACCTTTGTACGTGGCTATATATAGCCACATTGCAGTTTGTACTGAAGAAGATTGATATTATCTCCTTCAGCAAAATCATGGTTTACATTCTGCAAAACCAATTCACAATTGATTCTGCTGTCATTTTCTAATAAGATTTGTTGGAAACTTTTGAAAAATGGTGGAGTTTAACTGTCGGAAGCTGTTGAACGGAAAACAGACAATCAATGCTTTGCAAGTGGACAAAACCTAGTGGCCAGAGTAGAATGCAGCCGATTGGGGAGAATATTGCTTTTGCTTCCGTAACCCTCACGATGGATACACGTTTCTATTTATATACATGACATATTGGGCCTTTTCTATACCTACAGGCCGATCTGTACAAATGAATTGTATATCTAACTAACGAGTCATTTCTTCATTTCCAACACACACCCCACATGTTGGTGCAGAAGGTGACAAGTCAAGGCCCAACTGGAAAATAAATGTCAAAATGGTGCCAAAGGAAGACTTTTCATGAATAAATCAACAGGCTAATCCCCGAACGACAAATATAGAGGCTATACTAAACTGAATTTGTAATGATCTCGAACAATATGGCAATCGGCTTCAATATATTTCGTCAGTTCATGAAACACTGGATTAACAACCAAATGGATAGCAGAATTATTATGGCAATATAAAGGAATTGGTGTTTCAAAATGCACCTCCAAATCCTACAAAATGTAAGATATCAACCGTAGCTTACAAACTGCGGATGCGATACTGCGATACTCTGCCTCAGCTTATGATCCAGAAACGATGGACTTTTTTTCTTCTTTTAGGAAAATGTGGAATCACCTAACTTGATCAAGTATCTAGTTAATGATCGACATGAATCTAAACACGAGGCCCAATCAACGTCACAGTATGCTACTAAGTTGAAGGTGTTGTTGCAAGGTATGAATAATCCCAGGGTAGCACATCCCTTAAGATATCGAATGACATGAGAGGCTGCAGTCCAGTGGGAATACCTCGGTGCTTGCATGAATTGAGAGAGATGCTGAACGACATAACTTATATCAGGCCTAGTGAATGATCAGTTAAGAAGTCTCCTAACTAGTGATCTGTATACAGTTTGATCAGGTAGAAGTGTTGTATCATTTGTTGCCATCAAGTTTAGTCCACAAGAAACTGATGTGGTTGTAATGTTGGAATCATACAGTCCTGTATCCTGCAGCAGGTCCTGAACATACTTATGTTTCATTACATACAGTCCAGTTGGATGGTAGATAAATTCTAACCTAAGATAGTATGTTGTTGTGCCCAGGTTTTTAATACTGAATGCTCGTTCAAGAAATGTGATCACCCTTGCAGATTCTGTTTCATCAGTACTGGCCACATGCACATCGTTAACATAAACTAATAAGACTGTAAAAGTATCTCGTTGCTTCAGAGTAAAAAGGCAATGATCATTAACCGATTGATGAAATCCATAGTCAAGAAGAGCATAAGTGAGGGTGTGATTCCATTGCCTTGAAGATTGTTTGAAACCATAAATAAACTTCTTTAATAAACACACCTGGCACATACCTTGTGCAGGATGTCCAGGTGGTAGAGCCATATATATATATATATATCTTCCTCAAGATGTCATTGTAGAAAAGCATTGTTAAAATCTACCTGAGTAGCTCAACTGGTGAGTTGGGTACCTTCCAATATGGAGGTACAGGGTTTGATACCTTTGCCTATCCAAAAAAATCTACCTGATGAATCTTCCAACCCTTTTGAACTACAACAGTGAGCATCAGATGAACTGTAGTGTGCTTGGCAATTGATGAGAAACTATCTAAGAAATGAATTCCCTCAATCTAGTTTTAACCCTTGGCAACCAATTTGGCCTTTTGTCTTTCCACACTTCCATCTGGATTCTGTTTGTGCTTATAAAACCTTTTACATCCAAAGAGTTTCTTATCGTCTAGTAGTGCACTAAGTGTCCAAGTCTCGTTGTGTTCGAGTGCCTGCAGTTCTTGTTTCATTACATCTACCGATTCTGGCTTGGATTTGGCTTGTGCGTAAGACTGTGGTTCAGCAGAGTTTTCAACAGACAACATGCAGGCTGCAGTTGGAGGTAAAGAGAGCACATAGTCCTTGTGCCAAGTAGGCTTTTTAATTGTCCCTGTACTGTGTCTTGATGAAATAATGGAAGATTGTTCAGTAGGATCATGAGAAACTAATTGATCATGATGAGGTAATGGTTGATAAGTGGATATGTCAGTTTGATTGATTGAAGGCTGATGAGAGATTTCATCATCAAGAGATTGTTGATTAGAGAATTGATCTGAATTTGCAGTATTTTCAAAAACAGATTGATAGATGAGATTAGGAATAGTAGTTGGATCAGGTGATATAGGAGTAGATGAATTAACAGAAGTGTCAGAGAAGGGCCTTGGTAGGGAAATCATGTCATGTATTTTTGCTAGGGGGATCCCAGTTTGATACGAGAAGGTAGATTTGTGGAATATAACATCTCTAGATAAGATCATCTTTTGCTCAACCAAGTCAAACACCTTGTAGCCCTTGTTGGTAGATGCATAACCGAGGAAAAGGCATTTGACAACTAGTGGAGAAAACTTATGATTGCCTGAACATAGGTTTGATACATAGCATAGACACACGAAAGTGCGCAAATGTTCTAAATCAGGCTTCTTGCGGTATGATGTCTCATGTGAGCTTAACCATTTAAGGACAGCAGAGGACAACCTACTAATGATGCATACAACTGCCAAGATTCCTTCTCCCCAAAATTTGATAGGCAAGGAAGCTCGGAATAGTATGGCTTGTGACATCTCAAGTACATGACGATGTTTTCTTTCCACCAAGCCATTCAGCTGAGGTTGTGTACTATGTCGAGGGAAGACAGTAACTCTTGAAAAGCTCGACTAGTGAACTCTGCCTCATTTATGACAATCCAAAATTTGGCATTAAACTGTGTTTGTGCCATTCTGAAGAATTGTGGTAACAAGGGAACAGTCTCTAGTTTGCTCTTCATCAAGTAAACTCACGTCCCTCTACTATAGTCATCTACTATCGTGAGGAAGAATGTTGCACCGAATAATGTGGATTGAGCAAAAGGCCCCCCCCCAGATATCTGTATGCAATAATTCAAAAATACAGCTAGTGTTTGGTGTATGAGTAGGAAATGGAATCCATGCTTGTTTCGCTTTATGACATGCGTTACAAGGAAGGGAAGAAGTAGATTCATTCAAGCATAATCGAGACAAAATACTGCAAGATGTATGACCCAGCCTGTCATGCCATATACAAATACATACAAAATTACAAGAAAAATAGAGTTAGAATCAGATTGTTCTTGAACTTCTCTGGGGAAAGATTTTTGTGGTAACTTTTTTTGCAGATGGAGGAACAAATTTGAATGTTGGAACTTTTTGGATGGATACAGGCCCAAAAGTTCTTCCTCACGACAAAAACATCCTTGGATTCAAGGTCCTATAATACACAATAAGAGGGATAGAATGAAAATGAGACACAAGCACTTTTGCTAAGTTAAGAGGCAAATAATAGATTGAACTTGAAGTCGGGCATGAATAGAGTGCTTTATAGGACAAGGGATAAATTCTGGATGATTTTCCAATAAGACGTACTTCAGATGTGGTACCATCGGCCTGACGTACAGGCATACTTCTTTTTGTGGGCTTTATATCATCAAGAATTTTCCAATCCAGACACATGACTTGTGGCCCCTGTAGGTAAATGAGATGCTACAGCTAAAGCTCATAAAAAAAACAATACCTGTAATGTCAGAATCACTCGGGCCTGAGGAGCTTGGATTGAGCCGCAACACTTCCTTAAGGGATTTTGAGAGTTCAAGTCTCACAAGTTCAGTCATGTTCACTGAAGGATCAGTGTCTGAGACATCCAGGGGAGAATCCATCACTACATTTGCCATATTTGCAGGTGGATGAAACAGATTGGATCTTCTTTGTGCACCCCTCAGACGGAAACAGTTTACCACCGAGTATCATGTCCCAGAATACCATAATGATCACATCTTACATTTTTCTGAGCATTCCCTTTGTCCTAGAAATTGAAAGAATTTTGCTTATTGTCCATCTAATACCATATTGGTGCAGAAGCTCTCAAATTTCCAATTCGTGCCATCATCCCATGATCCACAATTCTAAAGACTCATATTGTTTGCATTCAAATTCTCCTCACGTTACTTCTCAACAGTCAGAATAGCGGAGAATGTTTTGTAGAGGTTTGGCAAGGGATCAGTTGCAAGGATTTGGCTACAAATTTGTTCATAATCATTGTTCAGGCCAAACAAAAACTTCATAATCTTCTCCACCTCTTTTGTTCCACATTTGCAATGTAACTCAGGCCTTATATAACTCAGTTAATTCCACAGCCCCTTTAACTTACTGAAGTACACTATAACATTATCATTTCCCTACTTCAGGTTCGAGATTTCTCGCCTGATTCTATAAACCATAGGTGCATTGTACTGACCTAGGCATTCCTTTAGCTCATCCCATAGCTCCTTGGTGCTATTAGATGTGTATTGAAACCCATCCAACACTTCGCTATCTATTGACTTATAAATCCACAATGTGACCATCAAATCTCAGATTTCCATACCTAGTACTCCTCCGTAGTTTCATCCACATGTGGAACATAATCTGGGTTGATCAGATCTAGCTTTCATTTTGCTCCAAGGGCCAATCTCACTGCGCGACTCCAAGATAGATAATTCTTCGAGTTCAGCAGTATTGTGATCAATTTCATTCCTGGTTCATCAGAATTCCTATGTTGAATACCTTTCGTTGAGCTTGATCCCCCTGGTTGAGGGTTCAATAAGAAGATAAGATTAATCTCAGTCTTCTCAGATTTCTCGCCCATTTGATCGAATTTTTGAAATAGGGTGCTTCAGTTATGTGTTCTAAAGACCCCTATTGGTGTATATGACGCAACATAAGTTTAAAACTTGAAATTTGATCAGGATTTGAGCCAAAATTGCTCCGATACCATGTGAAATTTTGTAAGAAAAAGATAAATGTGTTGTAAACTTTTGAAAAATGGTTGACTTTAACCGCCATAAGTTGTTGAACGGAAAACAAACAATCGAATCTTTGCAAGTGGACAAAATCTAGTGGCCAAAGTAGAACGCAGCCGATTGGGGAGAATATTGCTTTTGCTTTCGTAACCCTCACGATGGATACACATTTCTATTTATATGCATAACATATTGGGCCTTTTCTATACCTACGAGCCGATCTGTACAAATGAATTGTATAACTAACTAACGGGCCATTTCTTCATTTCCAACATTGGCTACAAAAAAATCAAAGTGAGCCCAATGGGTGACTCACGGGTGCTAATATGGACAGAGTGTTGTCAAGAATTGAATACTTTACTAAGGCTTGATATAGAATGGCTCCAAAACTCTGATAAAAGATGCCTCGAGTGGACAACAACAACATCAAATCATGAGAGATTAAGGTGGATCAATATTTATGGCATCACATTCTCGCCTTGGATGAAGAAGATTCTGGGCTCGGTTGGAGCAAAGATAGGGGTAGTAGTCAAGATAGACGAAGTTACAATAGAAAAGAAGTACCTCAAGGCGGCCCAGATACTTGTCAAAACTAAGTTACACCAAGTGGTAAACGGAACAATGTGGGTGACAGATTGATGGCTGAGAATATGAACTGAGTATAGTGGAAGTGGGAGAGACGAGGTTCATGGAGGAAAACTGGTAGAGTCTGACAGTATATGAACTGAACAATACAGAAGTATCTAAGGAAGAAGACTGCTCTAATATGGGGGAAAACAATGAAGGTCTACGGTTTGAAGAAGAAGAGGGTGAACTAAGTGTTGTGGTGGTCCCTCCACATGGAGGGCCATCCAATCGCTTCAAATTCAAAAATTTCTGCAAGGAATTCAATGAATTCCTACTGCACTTTCAAGATTTGTTGCTGGAGGAACATGAGAAACATGTTCTCACTTGCGATCGGATGCCTATAAATACAGAGGCATTCGATCAGTTTCAACACAACCAATGAGAGAAAACAGAAGCAATTTTCTTGTGAGAAAGAGAGAGTTATTTAGGATTCATCCTAAATTGGGGAAGTGACAAAAATATTGGGGAAATATTTTTGGGTAGATCTCTGGTGTTGGTTAACCTCTAGAAGTTTTAGAGAAGACTCTCTTGTACCTACTATTTTATCGTGGAAGAATATGTTCGGAGTTTGTCCCGTGGACGTAGTTCAGGATTAAGGGTGAACCACGCTAAAATTTTCGGTGCCCATTTATTTACTGTACCTGCCTAATTTCTCTATTATTATAGTTATCCGCTGCACCCAACAAGTGGTATCGGAGTGAGGTTGAGTGTGTATATATCTGCTTATGTGGTTGCCACTAAGTGGATCTTCCACATCAAAAAATAAGTCAGATTATTACCCACTCGGTCAAAGATATCAGACATCATGGAGGTGAAATCAGGAAACATGATTAAGTTAAATGGCACAAATTACCACCTATGGAAGAGCAAGATGAAGGATCTTCTGTTCGTGACAAAAAATGCATCTACCGGTATTTACATTGACTAAATCCTAAGGAAAGTCAGATGAAGAATGAGAATTCGATCATCTGGAAGTTTGCAGTTTTATTCGGCAATTTGTTGAAGAAAATGTGTATAATCACATTAATGACTACATGCATGTCCGGAGTTTATGGAGTAAACTCGAGGGATTGTATGCTTCAAAGACCGACTACAATAAATTATTTTATCTGAATAAGTTGATTCAGATGAGATATTGTGAAGGTACTTCGATTGCATATCATCTCAATGGGTTGCAAGGTGTTGTGATGCAAATATCAAGTATGAGCATACATTTTGATGAAGAAATTATCGTTCTTCACGTGCTTACATCTCTACCAAAGTCTTGAGAGAACGTTAAGGTTACACTTACTAGCTCTCCACAAATTACTATCAGCTAGTTAAAAGTGGAATCTTGAATGAAGAAATGAGGCATTGTACATAAAGTACCTCTACACGACATCCCGATGTTATGGTTGTTGATTTTAGAGGGCTGAGTACAAGCAGATTCAATTCAAAACAATGTGACAAGAGCAGAGGAAAATCAAATAAGTACGCTAGTGTCGAATGTCATCATTGTAAGAAGAAGGGTCACATTAAGAGGTTCTGCTGACACCTCAAAAAATGAAAAAGAAAACAGCAAAGGCGGAGAATTCAAAAGAGATAACAATAATGATGATGAAGCAAGTGTAGCCGATGAGTTCAACATTGTCCATGATGAAGATACTGTCAATTTTACTGCCCAGAATTCCAGATGGGCAATTGACAGTGGTGCTACCATTCATCTTACATCTCACAAAGAATTCTTTTCATCTTGCACACCAGAAGATTTGGGTGTTGTAAAAATGGGAAATGCCAAATTATCAAAAGTGCTTGGCAAAGGAGATATTTTCCTGGAGATGAAGAATGGAAACAGACCACTCCTGAAGGATGTCAGGCATATTCCAGAAATGCGCCTGAATCTTATTTCTATTCACAGACTTGATGAAGAATGTTTTCGCAGCAACTTCTACAATGACTAGTGAAAGCTCACCAAACGATCTTGGGTGATTGCTAAAGGCAGGAAACACTCAAAGTTGTATCTATTGTAGGCAAAGCTCTCCCAAAGCAGTGTAAATACGGTGGAGAATGACGGTACGATCGAGTTATAGCATAAACGCCTTGGCCATATGAGTGAGAAGAGAATGACAAGTCTTGTTAAAAAGGAGGTGATATCTGAATTGGATCAAGTCAAGTTGACAAAGTGTACTGATTGTCTGGCTGGAAAGAAAAATAGGGTTTCCTACAAAAGTTTGATACCTTCAAGAATGAAGACCGTATTGGATCTGATACACTCAGATCTGTGTGGGTCAATGACAAAGTCACTTGGTAGTGCTCAATACTTTGTGACTTTCATTGATGATCATTTGCGAAAGACTTGGGTATATTTTCTCAAGTTAAAGGATAAGGTTTTATAAATTTTCAAGCAATTTGTAACTCTGGTGGAGAGACAAACCAATAAGAAGGTAAAATGCATCCGCACAGATAACGGAGGAGAGTACATTGGATCTTTTGATGCTTAATGCAAAGAGCATGGTATTCGGCATCAACTGACACCACCAAAAACACCACAATTAAATGGCCTGGCTGAGAGAATGAACAGAACCTTGATGGAGAGAGTCCGATGTTTACTCTCACAAGCAAAGTTGCCTCAAGAGTTTTGGGGAGAAGC
>JAOYMZ010055483.1:0-13524 GCA_025802335.1 Pinguicula primuliflora
TCCACTAAAGACTTGTTTACGATCCGATCAATAGGACCAACCACATTGTTCATCGTGTGACCGTGTGTGACTAAATACATATATACACCTAATGGTCTAAATGCTTAGGCTCACACATGTTAACAAAATATGCCAACAGGAAGAAGCTGGAAAAGCGGTGATGAAGGGTTTCGGGTTTGGGGGGTTTGGTCGGTGGTATTGCTAGAGAAGTCCATCCCCGCCTGCTGGAGGTATTAGGGCTCCTCCTACTCGTGGAGGGACTGAGGGAGAGCGAGATTTCGAGCAAGGATTTTGAGG
Source organism: Pinguicula primuliflora (assembly GCA_025802335.1). Taxonomy (NCBI): domain Eukaryota; kingdom Viridiplantae; phylum Streptophyta; class Magnoliopsida; order Lamiales; family Lentibulariaceae; genus Pinguicula; species Pinguicula primuliflora. The sequence continues at coordinate 298 of JAOYMZ010055483.1, forward strand.
GTTTGGCCGGTGGTGTTGCCAGAGAAGTCCAGCCACCGCCGGATGTATTAGGGCTCCTCCTCCTCGTGGAGGGATTGAGGGAGAGCGAGATTTTGAGCAAGGATTCTGAAATTGGACATTTAGGAAGAAAATTGAATGCTTGGAAACGAAGAATAAGAGGATGAGAGACGAGAATGCCGTGAAAACAAGGTGGAGAAAACAACGCGGATGTAGGAGCTCTGATACAATGGAGATGCCATGAACACAACGCCGAGGCTTCGGTCTCATTTCTTTTTTTTAGTTTCGTGGGTCAAAACCGACCCGTGACACCGAATTTGACCCACAATTTTTTTAATCAAGTAACTTTTCATCCTGACCGTCGGATCCAAATCCGACGGCCAGGAACATCGTTCGGGATACAATGCGACTATTCGGGACTGAACTACTCTGGAGGAGAAGAAATCTGCAGATGTTACTGCGTGGACTCTAACTCCGCCCTTGTCTGTGTACTCTTCTGCTTGCCTTAATCACCTAATGTGACTTGGAAGTCCTGTTTTACCTTCATGGTCGTTTAGTGTCAATTCAGTTTATTACCGTAAACTAAGAAGGAAATGAAGAGTTTTCTGTAAACGATAATGCTTGGTGTACCTAATGAAATTCCGTACACCAGGCCAAAAAATTAATTAAAATAGAATATATACAAAAAATAAAATTTGAGACCATTTTTAGAATTTTCATAAGTTTGTTTAAGAATTAGTAGGGGTGTCGGGCGATCAGATTTTAGTCCATCCGACACTATTTTTGTGGCGTCCACACATGTTGATTGTGTTGGAAAATATACATTTCGTAGATATTTCACTTAAGCTTCGGAAAAGGCCAAAGATGAAATATAAACGATTGTAAAATGATATATGGTATTTGGATGAATTAAAATGGATACCTCAAGAAAAAAATACAATATGTGTAAGAATATTTCAAATATGAATAAAATATATTATTATACATATTTTATATTTGTGAAATATTTTAAATACAATTGATATATACATAAATTTATGTATATATATCTTGTAGAGATGTTACAAATGTATTTGTAACTTAAACGCCTCCATTAGTATGAGGTTATGGGTATTGATGTTGGAATGTGAAGTGGAGGAGTTTTTCTTCCTTAAATTTCATTCACTCTCTACAATTTATGGTGACAAAAATCTCACCTATATAAAGATTCTCCCATGCTTTGAAAGCACACACAATACGTTGAGTCTTTCTTGGGGCCCCTTTGTTTTGTGTCCTTGGTGATAGAAGGAAGACACAGTTCGAGTTCACCGGAATAGTGTTGCAAGTGCTGTGCAAAGCTATTCGTTCTCCGTTGTATCCTGGGCGACAGACGTCCAGATTCTCAAAGCACATAGGAGAGGGCGAATCTATTTTAAGAAAACTGTGATTCACAGGCCTTAGAGATTCCTTTGTAGTTCTCAAAAGGTTTTGCTATTCGGTAAAAGATTAATCAAACTGTTATTTCCTTACACACTATTTCTTGCACCAACTTTAGGAGGCCGAGAAGCAAAGACTGGAGCTATTTGATGAGGAACACTCACATATAATAGCTGACTTTAAGACACCGATGCAGCTGAAACGGTACAAGCAAGCCGGGGCAGAATTATTAAAATCAAATTTGCCTTATCTCGAAGAATTAGAACGTAACTTAGATAAATGGAAGGAGTGAGGTCCATATTCACGGAGACGCGGAGCACGGCCCATGAAATACTCTGTAAAATGTAATTTTTCTGAAAAATATAAAAAAAAACTTATTTATAAAAAAAATACAACACAAAAACATCAATCAAAGCAGCTTTTACTATTTACCCCCAAAAAGCAGCTTTTACTAAAAATGATCTCATTTAAAAAAGAACTAAGTATTGAAACCGTCATTGAAGCATTCATTGTAGGTATGGAAGAGGAAGCTTAGAAGCAATCCAGCACAGGGCGTACTGTGTGGGGAGGCATAGGACAAGTGAGCAAAGGCAATATGGTTTGTTAGTGAAAACTGAGTGGCCTACTCTGAACTCGTCGGGAAATCCATTGGAAAGCATGGTGATGAATTAGACAGAAAGAGAAAATATTGCGATAGCAACGGAAAATATGGATTGTGACCTATCTAGGCCTGGGCAGTCAGTACTTTCGTCGGAGTAGGAGGTCGAAATAATAATGGTCTCCGGTTCCATCACGCGATGTCTCCCACTGATTCCCAAGGGGCATTGGAGACGACATTAAATGCAGTGGAATTCCAACCGAATGAATCCAGTGTGATATCATCAATTGAGCCGAGTACCGATGAGGGAATTAATGAAGAAATCGAGGTCACAACCGAGGAGGAGGTTGTAAAGGATTTGAAGACGAAATCTCAAGGTCTCGAGGTAGAAGTAATGCGAGGGCCTCATTTGGAGGGAAGTGGGTTACACGAGTCTAGAGAAAAGAAAGTCAAAGATAGATTAATGATGGACGATTCGGAGGAACCCTAAACCCTAATCCCAAGGTCTCGAGATAGAGAGGCAAGAGTTGGGAACACGTGAAGCCACATTCAAATTTAGATGAAGTGCAAATAAGAAATCTCAAGATCGCAGTCGTGTCCAGGAGACTGAGCTGACAGGGGATTGGTGGCGGAGCTCATGCCCTTCAGGTCTACTGGAGCAAACGAGACATACTCTACAGGAATAGGCCGTAAAATAAAGGCAAAGGATTGTTGCATAATCAGAATCGAGAAAATGAGACGGCAAAAAACCCAGTGGAAGCTACAGGGACTTCAAGAAATTGGAGAACAAGACTAGCGAAGCAATAAAAAATATTTGAGGAAGTCCGTGCAAAAATATTATCTGATAAAGCACTTTAGAACCCTAAAATGGAAGGTCTACTAGAGCAAACCTGACACGCCTTGCTGTCCTCAAGTGTATCTAGGTTTGAAGCACTGGATCGACACATAGATAATATAGATTGACTTTGTGTGGATTCATGACGTGGGGTTTAGCCCAAGAATAGCATTGTATATTATACAATCTTTCAGAAATAAAATTTTTAATTATCCAACAAAAAAATCAAAGTAGCTTTTACTTACAAAAAACAGCTTTCCTTTCCTAAAAAAAGAAAAAAAAAAAATCAAAGGCATCTCTCATTCAAGGTGTGAGGTCCCTCGATCTTGCTCGGATCTACACAACAGATATTGTGAACAAACAAAGTGCATAACACGTAAAAAATTGCATGCAACTCAAAATGACAAAATATAACAAAATCCTGTAAGCCGAAGATAGATCTATTGAAGATCTGTCAAAATCTCCCAAGAAAACCGCAGAAATACGAACGGTCAGTATGAAGGCCCGAAATGGAATTGTCTTCCAACACTCGAAATTAACAAAGTAATCGGTTCAAAAGAATGAGAATGTGACGAGAAGTCCAAATTTGGGCTCAAAATCAGCAAGAGGCTGAAGAATCGGCCGGAATTCTCAGAACAGACGACGAGTTTTCAAGAGAGAAAAGTGGGGTTTCGGCCGAAAAGTTTCAGAGAGTGAAAAAAGTGACGGATAGATACAACCCTCAGCATATATATATCATGGATCAAAAAAATGTAATGAAGACAGGCCGAAGAAAAATTGAATGAGCCCAATAGCAGCAGGTGAGAACGGGGCAACTTTTTTATTGAGGTAATAACTAATTTGGATAAGTCATTAAGTAAATAAGAATAATCAGAGGCTCAAACATCCAAACGAAGTCCAGTGGCAAATTAAGTCATAGGCCCAGTAACACTTTGGCCCAGAAATTAACTATCAAGCCCAATTCTACGTAGCAATGAATCGGAAAACACAAGGATTGAGGTTAAATAGACAGTAATTCCGAGTATATGAATTTCAACCTACAAGTTATGAAAACATAACCTAGTTGACAATTCGACAAGTCATAATTAAGCCCGAAGACTTAAACTTGAAATATTTTACATCATTCGGCTCTTATATGTTTGAGGGACGTACACGGGTGATTAAACAAGTAAACCAACATAATAAGGATTAGAAAATAGGGGCCATGTCCCAAAATTCCAACAATCTCCACCTTTTGGGGAATTCAATTTTGTACACCAGCTTCAAAAACTGGTGTACAAAACCAGCTTTTTTATTGGTCCAAAATAAGTATGGGACCTACCAATTTTAACCATAGTTAATCTGTCTCTCTCCTCCTTTAACCAAAGGCAGATAAATGAATTAAAAATTGAGGAACGACGAAGGAGGAAGCTCACACCATGTACAAACCCATTTGCAATTATCAATTTACCAAAATTGCGTTGAAGTAGGTAAATGGTCAATTTGTAGGGGTGACATTTGGATTTTGAATTTCGAAATACAGAGTATTTTGAATTTCGAAATTCCGAATTTTGAAATTTCATATTGTAATACGGAATGGATCGGGATGGCGATTCGACGTCCAAAATAATTTCGGAATGAATTCCAAATTTCGGCCAAATTTTGAATTCTGAATTCCGAATGCCCACCCCTATCAATCTGGCTCGCTCCTCGGCATCGGTTGGAGAGACCGCTTACACCACACGGATACTTCTCCTCTCCGACTTCCACCACGAGAAGGAGATGCCATTCTGCTTTCGGCATCTGATGTTTCCACGCAAGCATCGATCCTTCCTTCTATTGCCGCGACTTCCATTGTGAGAATGGGTTTGTACATGATCAATTTATGAGCATAGATTCTTCCTTCTTTTATAGTTTTCTACAATCTCATTCATCAATTTTCTTTCACAATGAACTTTGACCTTCAGTTTTTCTTTCTCAATCGAAGGGGGTTCATCCTAATCTCACGATGCCTTCTAATTTTCATACTTGAGTACATGGTGTAAGCTTCCTCCTTCGTTGTTCCTCAGTTTTTAATTCGTCGATCCGCGAGGAGAGAGACGAATTGACTGTTCACCAAATCTAGATTTTGGATTTGAGTATGGAGATCTTGATAGCTATTTCCTATGAGTGAGTCTTGCTTTGGGGAACTTTGGGGGCTTACTAGAGCTTGGATTTATCGTTGCAATTTCAGGTGAATTTGTAGCAGCAGAAGTTGAGTCAGCTGATAACTTCTATGGCAAATCAGATGAAACTTCATGTTCCAATTTGTTCAGTTTGAGAAGAAGCAATAGAGGATGAAAAGGAGAAGGCAGAAGAGAGAATAGACTAGGGTTAAAGTATGGTGGATCTCACTCTTTTTTTCAACCAATTAAAAGTGTGGTTTTGTACACCACTTTTTTGAAGTGGTGTACAAAATCGAACTCACTTTTTGGGTACATGACCCAAAAATAAATACATATGTACCTGTAGTGAAAGTTAGGCCCCAATACAGCGAGTAAATAGCAACCTCTCAATACATGATTTAAATTTCAGATTAGTAACTACTTTTGTTCCCATATCCGCAGGATTATCTTTTGTATCAATCTTTTCAAGTAACACATGTTTATCAGCTACTATATCTCTAATAAAATGCAATTTAACATCAATGTGTTTAGTTCTCTCATGAAAAATAAGATTCCTATTTAAATGAATTGCAGATCGACTATCACAATGAACAGTACCAACATCAGATAATATTTCACACTCATAAAGTAATCCGTGCAACCAGACACATTCTTTAAAACAGTCAGTAAGTGCTATGTATTCAAATTCAATAGTAGAGAGAGCTACAATGTGTTGCAGTTATGATTTCCAGCTAATACAGTTACCTCCTAAAAGAAATTGATAACAAGTTGTTGATTTTCTAGAGTCTATATCACCAGCATAATCTGAGTCAACAAAACGACATAAATCTAATTTATCACTATACCTTTTAAAGATTAAACTTAAATAAGAAATTCCCATAAAATATCTAAGCACCCATTTCAAAGCAGACCAATGCTCTAAGCTAGGATTAGACATAAAATGACTCAAGAATGAAACAGCAAAAGATAAATCAGGTCGTGTACTAGCCATAACATACATAAGAGAACCTACGACATTTGAATAAGGTACACTTTCCATTTTTAGGATTTCAGACAGCGTAGAAGGACATTGAAACTTACTGAGTTTAAAATGCAAAGCAAGTGGTGTACTGACTGATATCACATTTTCAAAATCGAATTTGCTCAAGACTTTCTTAATGTAACCAGATTGGTGCAATTTCAAAATTCTAGTCTCTCTATTCCTATTAATTTCTATGCCAAGTATCTTCATAGCCCCACCTAAGTCATTCATTTTAAATTCAGATTTCAGTTTAATTTCAAGCATTTATATCACATCTAGATTCACTGATAATTAACATATCATCAACATAAAGTAATAGATACACAGTAATAGAAACAACTATCATACTGACTTCTAATGAACCCAAGACTTGTAATAAAACAGTCTAAATGCTTGTACCATTGCCTAGGTGCCTGTTTAAGACCATACAAAGATTTCTTTAACAAACAGACATGATCAGGTTTTAAAGAATCAACATAACCTAAAGGTTGTTCCATGAAAATCTCCTCATCTAAGTCACCATACAGAAATGCAGTTCTCACATCCAACTGATCACATTCCAAATCATAGCATGCAATAAGTGAAAGTAAAATCCGAATAGTTTTAAACTTTACAACAGGAGAAAAAATTTCATTAAAATCAATACTCTCATGTTGACTAAAACCTTCAGCAACTAGTCTTGCCTTATACCTAACAGGTTCACAATCTGCATTAGCTTCTTTGCACTTATATATCCATTTACAGCAAATAATTTTCCTATCCTTAGGTTTAGGAACTAAAATCCAAGTACCATTCTGATTCAATGAATTAATTTCATCATTCATAGCTACAATCCATTTAATAGCATCTGGACAGTTAATAGCATCCAAATAATGAACGGGTTCATAATGCATCACTTGCTGTCTAACTACAAAGGCATAATCAACTATCTCAGTAAAATTAGCATATTTCAGATTCGGTTTAATAGCTCTTCTTTCTCCATCTCTTACTAATTCATAGTCATTTAAACATGTATCATCAGGTTGTGCAAGTAAAGGTTCAACAATTTCACTTTTATTTTCAATACCCGAAGGTTCAGCAGGAACCTCAGAAGTATCTATAAAATGAGAGGGAACAGATTTTGTACCAGAATCTTCAGTTTCAACCTCCACCTTAATAGGTGGGATAGGTTGCAACTCCACCTCACTGTCAGCATTAGGAGGAATCTCCTTCTCAAGAGATATTCCTGTAGGCACATATTCAGATAGGATAGGTTAAGAAACGTGCAGATTAGGACCTAAACATATAAAGCCAGCTTCATTAAACACCACTTCTCTGCTTATAACAACTTTCATACCAGGAATAGATCTATCCCACAATCTATTGCTCTTTACACCTTCTTGATATCCCAAAAATATACATTTTATCGACCTAGGGTCCGGGGTGGATCTACGGGGGGTGCTTGAGCCAGTCCAGATCCAAAAAATCCTTAACTATATATTGAATTTTCATTGAAAGAATATGCTAAAAATATAAAGACAAGAGTTAGAAGTAGCAAGTTGCAGAGAAAATGGAGTAAAAAGATGAACAGTTGGAGAGAGAGGAGAGTTTTTGTTTTTAGTGGGCCATTATTACATTTGTATTTATTGTGTTTAGTATTTGAATTTTTTAGTCTACGTTTTCTGCTTTTGTTGTAAAAAAAATCCTTAAATATATTGTGTTTTAATATAAAAAAAATTATATAATTTATCTTTATATTGATTTGTTACATAATTTTGTATTTCATTTGAATTTACACATTGTATAGATATAATTTCATATCATTTATTTTATTTTCTATATTATATGTTTTGATATTATACATATTTTATTATCTATGTAATTTAGTGTTGCAAAAAATAAGTTTAATTTGTGTTCATTGGGTGATGTTATTGGAAAAACTACAAATATTATCAATAGCCCTTCAACAGAAATCCGGAAACTTAGTTCGTACTTTAGTTTTGCTTTAAAGAATAAGAAAAGAATTGACTTGAGGTTACTTTTAGTAGATAGCTTATATATAGTGTGATGAATTTAGTGGGATGAAACAGGTTATGTTTAGTACGCATGAAATAATGAGATCTTAGAATCCCATTGAAATTTTAAAGACCTATTATGTTTTTATATAATACACTAATGACACATGTTTTATTACATTATTAATGCTGCATAATTCAAGATATCTACACTTATATGCTCCTAGTTATAAATTTTTTAAATATGATGTCCGTTAAAGATATCCTAGAAGAAGAAATCATGTTGGTTCTTAATGTCCCTAAAGAAAAAATGGATTGTGTTATCGAGAAAAACGGACCTAATATCTTGAAAATAGAGAATACATACAAGTATTTTACTTTTGTCATCCAAAAACTGTAGTTACTACATTACTTTAGTAATTTTGTTACTCTTGATTGTCGAAACTAAATCCATCACCGATTTTTTAATTTTTGTATTGAGCACCCCCAATATTTGAATCCTGAATCTGCCCCTGCCTAGGGTCTAATTTCCCAAAATTATTATGAACATAAGTAGCACATCGGAAAACTTTCAAATTTGTCAAGTGTAAAACTGTTTCATGCCAAATAAATTCTGGACTGTTAAAATTCATAGCACTTGAAGGATTCCTATTTACAAGAAAAGTTGCATTGTAAAGTGTCTCCCCCAAAAATTTGTTAGATAAACCAGATATAACAAGCATGCATCTAACTTTATTCAACAAAGTTCTTTTCATGCGTTCTGCCACTTCATTCTGTTGTGGTGTGTGCCTAATTGAGTGATGTCTAGTGATGCCAATGCAAAAGTTATCAAAATCTGTATTGCAGAATTCTTGCTCATTATCAGTTCTTAAGTACTTCACTTTAAAACCTTTCTGAGTTTCAACTAATTGTTTCCACTCCTTAAACTTACCAAAAGCTTGATCTTTAGATTTCAAAAGTATTACCCAAACTCTCCTTCTAAAATCATCTACAACAGACATAAAGTATCTAGCACCACTATGCATTGACTCACTCACAGGACCTCACAAATCAGAATGCACATAGTCTAAACACTGGTTAGAGACATAAATACCTTTAGGAAATTGAAGTCTATGTTGTTTCCCTAAAACACACGGTTCACAAAAAGACAAGCTATTGAATTTATGTTTCACTAAAAGACCCTGATCATGCAATATCTTCAAGCTTTTCTCATTCATATGTCCTAATCTCAAGTGCCAAAGCTTAGTAAAATCAGGTTCACACACTAAAAGAGCACTTTCAGAAAACGTTTTCCCATTTAAAAAATATAATTTGTTTCTTCGAGTTCCAGTTAAAACCACAGAATCATCATTGAACATAGAAAAAACTCCATTCCTAGATGAATACCAGCAACCAGACTTCTCAAGCATACCCAAAAAAATTAATTTTCTTTTAAGTTCTTGAATATATCTCACATTAGTCAGTTTCACCTTATTCCCATTGTCTAGCTTTAATGAAACAGACTCCGTGCCTTTTATTTCACATATATTATCATTACCCATGATAGTCATTCCATTCTTACACCTATCCAAGCTATCAAACCAGTTCAAGTTTGAAAACATGTGATAAGTACAGTCTGAATCTAAGATCCACTCATTCGAACTTTCAATATCAGAAACTATCAGAGCATATTCATGACACAGACCATCAGAAACTGACTCCTCCTTAGTTTCAGTTTATCTTCTTCTTGAAAATTAAATTTGTCACATTCTAACAAGAATTCAGTTAAGTTCTCATCATTAAAACATGTTTCATCACAGAAAAACTCAGTTTCACTTAACTCCTCCAAATCCGTGTGACTATTTACAAAAAACACAGAATCATACACAAGTTGATTACTGGATGAGTTGGCTTAGTTTCTAGACTCAAAATGCGTACCTCCTACATTTTCAAAAGACCGCTGCCTAGCATGATTATGGTGTGTGTTCACACAAGCATGTTGCATATTTCGTAAGCATGAATCATTGTCATGAAAATTATTTACATTTTGGCTAGATGACATCATGCACTTGTTCCTATTTGTTTCAGACATATTCTGACCAGACAAATCAGTTATAAAGAGCGCTTTCAAATTATTCTGTCCATTCCTAACTGTTTGATTCACATTCTGACTTCTAACATCTTTATTAAGTGCAAAACCGTTATTCTGAACATGTCCCAATTTATGACAGTAAGTGCACCTAGGCTGAAAACCATTTCTGCTAAAACCAAAATGTTGAAAGTTAGACGAATTTTGAAAATTTCTGTTTTGCTAAAAATGTTGACCTTGCTAACCTCTAGGAAAGTTCCTTTTCTGTTGAAAATGATGGTTTCAAGAAGGAAACCTATTTTGACTCTGATTCACATTCTTAGTTTCAACTTTAGTTCTTTCAGAAACATCTTTAACTTCTGTTTTAGCATATAAGACATTTGAAACACGTTTAGCATTTTTCAGTCCTATTTCTCGAGACTTCAATCTACTAATTATCACCTCTAACTTAGGAACCGAACTAGAGTATTGAAGTGCATTCTTAACAACAAGGAAATCTTCACTTACAGAGTTCAATAAAATCATAGACAATGACTCTTCATCTAAATCATGGGCACTACCTTTTAAAAGTTGTAGAAGTTTAAAAAATTCATCTAAGTTATATTTAACAGACTTTTTTGAATCCATTTTGTAAGAAAACAGTGACCCTTTCACAAAAATAAGATTAGCAGGGACTTTAGAAGCATAAATCTCATGCAATTTCTCCCAGACTTCTAAAGGGTCCTCTGACCCATCTAGCTTACGAATGACAACATCTAATAAGTTCAAAATTAGCAGGTTTAAAGCTTCTTCCTTAATTTCGTTTATCTTAGATGTAAAGATTTCAGGTCAGTCCTTAATAGGTTTTAATGCATAATGGACCTTATAGTGTGACAAAACAGCTTTCATGCGCCTTGCCCAACTAATGAAGTCACCCTTCCCATCTAAAAGTGTAATTTCAATTCTTGTTGACATGTTTATGCAGTCTTAAGCAAACAACAGACAGGTCACAGTTCAGATACAATAAACTCGAGACCAAATAAGTCACACATAACAGATAAGATAGTACTCAGATGAGCAGACAGGTGCAAGTTCATATTAGATTATATTTTTGCCTTGGAGACTCTTTTCAGAGTTCAATCAGTTATCCTAACTGATGATAGAAGGCAATCTAAATTATAGACACAATTGCTTACACGGGATGTCCCACAGAAGTCCTCATGGGTCCTCTTCATAGGGTTTCTTTCTAAACCCCTAAATACACTCAAATAAAAACCCTGAAAGCATTAACACTTAAGGTGCTCACAGGCACAAAGCGGTAACAGTTATAGGCTAAATATCTCTCAAGTCGTATGTGCTATTGCATGCATGAAAGCAGTAGATAAATAATGTGCTAACGGGCACAAAGCGGTAAATCAGTTAACGCCTATGCCTCACAGGTCCACAGAAAGTACAGAACAGGGATAACAGGAGACTCACAGGAGGCCATGTGTATAGGCCTCAGTCCACTTAAATCTGTTGTCTGGGATTTTTTTATTTCATCCCTGTTTTTTCCTTTGGGATTTTTCCCTTTTTGTATTGTTTCCTGTTTCTTGTCCTTTCAGATAGCACATAAACAAAGAATAGTGCACAGAATGACAGTCACTCTAATAAATTCCAGATAGGGTTTTTAAAAAAACTTTAAAGCACCTTTAATGATCAATCAGATACTAGTCACAGCAGAAAATTGCTCAAGAGCTCAAATTCTTGTGAAAGCTTTCTCAGAGCTTACAGATAAATGCGCAGCAAAAATTGTTGAGTAACAGACTTTCAAAAAACAACTGTAAGTAATGTTTTAACTTTGAAAAACTCAGCAGTTTCAAAAACAGGCAATTTTTGAGTACTGGTTCAGGAAATAACTACAGTTTTGAAACCAAGGTGGTTTTCAGTACGAGCTAGTAGCAGTCAACGTTCAACAATTAGATATCGCTTATTTCAAGAACTACAGTGACACTACCTAGGCATGCAGCTCTCTAGCAGCAGGTAGCAGATATACTCAGATCTCAATTTCGCAGGGTAAATCACAATCTTATATCAACAAGTTATAAGACTACGTGTGCAAGAGACTAATCACATATAAACAGTATCTCAAAAAACACAAGACAGAACAATAATGTTCAGACCACAACTAGTATCTCTGGAATCGACAGAGAGGTGTGGGGTCCTCTTTATTCAGATCAGCACCTATACAGAAAAAGATAGTTAGTATATGAAGTTCAAAAAACCTTTGAACTTTAGCCGATAAAGCAGATAATTGAGAAATTTCAACTGTTACTATATAGATCTACCGACGAAATGCTCAAATCTCAAAAGATCCGAGACATGCAAGAAATGTCCGAACATATCTGAGCGGTAATCTCTCTCTGATACCACTGTGAGATCCCTCGGTCTTGCTAGGATCTACACAATAGAACAACATATCAGTAGATATTATGAACAAACGAAGTGTATAACACGGAAAAACTTGCATGCAACTCAAATTGACAAAATATAACAAAATCCTGTAATCCGAAGACAGATCTATTGATGATTTGTCAAAATCTCGCAAGAAAACTGTGGAAACACGAGCCGTCAGTATGAAGGCCCAAAATGAAACTGTCTTCCAACACTCGAAATTAACAAAGTAATCAGTTCAAAAGAACGAGAATGTCACGGAAAAACTTGCATGCAACTCAAAATGACAAAACATAACAAAATCCTGTAAGCTGAAGACATATCTATTGAAGATCTGTCAAAATCTCGCAAGAAAACTGCGAAAACACGAGCCAACAGTATGAAGGCCTGAAATGGAACTATCTTTCAACACTTGAAATCAACAAGGTAATCGGTTCAAAAGAACGAGAATGTGACGAGGAGTCCAAATCTGGGCTCAAAATCAGCAAGATGCTGAAGAATAAGCCGGAATAGTCAGAACAGGCGGCGAGTTTTCGAGAGAGAAAAGTAGGGTTTCAGTCGAAAAGTTTTAGAGAGCGAAAAAAGTGACAGATAGATAAATGCCTCAGCACACACACACACACACACACACACACACACACACATATATATATATATACGCCACGGTTCTTATGCTCAGTCCTTGTGTGCTCAGTCCGTACTCAACTTTTCATAGCACCATCCGTTTTCGAAATTGGTCGCG
>JAOYMZ010055494.1:0-13523 GCA_025802335.1 Pinguicula primuliflora
AGGTGGCGGTGTGCCATAAACTGCTTGAAAGGGGGATGTTTTGATCGCCGAGTGATAACTTGTATTGTAACTATATTTGGCTCATGCTAGCCACTGTGTCCAACGCTGTGGATGGTCCCCTGTTAGGCAGCGTAAATACACTTGAATCACCCGGTTCACAGCCTCTATTTGGCCGTCCGATTGAGGATGGTAGGCGGTGCTGTAATGGAGAGAGGTACCGCTTATTTTGAATAGCTCACGCCAGAATTGACTTGTAAAAGCTTTGTCCCTGTCGAAAACTATAGTCTGAGGAAGGCCGTGGAGATGGAAGATTTCTTTGAAGAAAACACAAGCCACAGATGTTGTAGTGTATGGATGACTAAGGGGTAGAAAATGCGCCATTTGGGACTAGCGATCGACAACCACTAATAAGACTGTTTTCCCTAGTGAAGAGGGAAGGTGATCGATAAAATCCATGGAGATATCATTCCAAATCATTTACGGGATGAGCAGCGGTTGTAAGAGTCCAGCGGGCGAAAGTTGTTCTGCTTTATTCTGTTGGCCGATCAGACAGGAAGAAATAAATGCCAGAATCTGCTGCTTTATCTTAGGCAAATAAAAGTCTGCCTGGATGCGATGAGTGTTTTAAGATAGCCTTCATGGAATTGGTTGTGGATTGTGGCTATGATGTTGTCAACCAGGGATGAAGAGGCCAGAATTTTAAAATATTAGAAGTGTTCTTTCAATACAAAATGAACTGCTACTTATACTTGCTACTAGAAAAACTAATGGTCATATTCTACATTCAAGTCTGGTGGTCTCATCCTTTCCCTCAATTGCGCGCCCTTCTCTTGTACACTATTATGTCTGAATATGGGTTGACTGGGGTCATGACAGGGCCCATCTGCTGATACATGTCAAACAGAAACAGAAAAGACTGAGCAGCCATTACAAAAATTCATATATTGCAAACAGCTGAAGGGATAAATCTGAAATTGCACAGGAATGAAGCCCTAAAGTAGAGAAACAACTTTCATTCAGTAACAACACACTTAGGAAGCTGTCAGGAGCACAAGAAAGCGAAAATACCAGCAACTAGTTCCAGCTAAATCTGTGAAGAGGAAGACCATGGATCTGAGCTGCTGCTGCACTTTTCTGTTTGTTTTGGCTCATGCCTCGAGCTAAATTTTTAGACTTGGGACTTGGTTTAGCCGAGCCTAAACAATGTTTAATATCTTTTAAAAAAGTTTTAGTTCAATTTTTGTTGCGTTTAATTCTGTTTCATGCTATGCTTAATGTTTGAATGATTCGGTCAGATTTTTTGGGCACAATTAGGTGATTTATGTTTACTAAGATCATATAGACTCATAAATTCTACAAAAGCATGTTACTTACTGTCGTCCTTGGGGTATTATCGCTAATTTGCAGTACCACATATACGAACAGGACCATTGATGTTCTCCAATTGGCTGTCCTTGGGGTATTACCCCTAACCTGCCTTTAAGTTGAATGAGATAGTCCATACCTGGTAAAAGAGGATGGATTATGTTGGGCTCTGTGGGTTTTAAATAGGCAAAACAATAGCTAAAATGGATTTAAGACATAAACCGTGTCTAGGTGAGGCAACAGACTGAAACCCTGAGTTATCTATCCATTTCGTGTCATATCTCCCTGTGCATTGTGAATTTGGATTAGTTGTCTTCACAACAATTAATCTACAATTCCTTAGATTTCTGTATAATTTTAGTTTGCATTAATCTAATTTTTAGATAAGAAGTTATGCACTCCTGAACTTTAGGTTACTTTGATAGCTACTGATATCTATTGCATGAGACGAGTCCCTCCATGTGAATCTGACCCTTGCTTCACTGCATTGTATTATAACTTGATCACGTGCACTTGCATGAATCTGTGATCAAGTTTTTGGCACCATTTTCGAGGAGGCACTGCCATTGCAAGTGATTTTATTTTAGTAGACTACATTGTTTTCCTTGTTACCTATTCTGTTTTTTTTGTAGTTACTGATATTTTGAATTTTCTGTGTTTGCAGGTAGCTTATGATCAAATCACCACTTGTTGCTATCAATCTTGATGAGCAAACACGCCTGAGGAAGCTGAGATTGTTGAGAAGAGCTCAAGGATACACAAGTTGTGCTTCTTAAACAAAAACTGCTCGTATTAAATCTGACAGTGAGCAGTCCGAACATTTCGTTGCATAAATGGAGGATCTACACCTGGATTTGTTGCCACATGATGATGATGTGCCTATTGAGGCATTTGCTATGCCAACAGCAGGAGTTATGGACCCCCCATCAGAAGGCCAATGATTAGAGCACATAGTTTTGAGCTCAAACCGTCTACAATTCAGTTTATGCAAAGTCATCCATGTTTGGAGGTTCTGAAAATAGTAATCCTTGCACCCACATTGATGCTTTTCTGGAAGTATGTGATACTATAAAGATCAATGGGGTAGATCAAGAAGCAGTGAGTCTGAGACTATTCCCATTTTCCCTCAAAGATAAGGCAAAAGAATGGTTATACAGTCTACCCCAGATTCCATCCGAAGCTAGGAGGATTTGAGAAAAACTTTCTTGTCTCATTTCTTTCCACCCTCCAGGATTACTAGAGTGCTCACTGAGATCCAGACTTTCAAGCAGAGAAGTCATGGAAACATTTATGAGGTCTGGGAAAGATTCAAAGGACTTTTAAGGATCTGTCTGAACCATGGTCTTCAACATTGGAGACAAATTCAAGCTTTTTACTTTGGTTTGGATCATGACGTTTGGAGAAATGTGGATTCTGCTGCAAATGGGACTTTTATGCAGAAAACTTATAGCCAAGCATTTCCATTATTGGAGACCTTGGCTAAAAATTGCTACAAGTGGCCAGTTAACAGATTAGCAAGACAAGTTGCACATGTGAATCAAAGTGTGCACCAGATTGAAGCTCTAGCATCTGCTGTCAAAGAAATAGGATCTAAGCTCGAACAGTTGATGCCTGGACAGAAAAACCAGTCCCAAGCACAAGTTTATGCATTACAGATGCCAGTATGTGAGGTGTGCGGAGGAAACCATCATTCTGGCCAGTGCTATGACACTCCTATGGTTGAAATGGAACAAATGAATTATGTGCAAAACCACCAGAGATTTGGTCAGTAAGGAGGCTTCCAAAACCAGATTTTTCAAAGACATGATGCACCTGGATTCAGCTAGAGCAACCTCAATGAGCCTTGGATTCTCATATGCTGAAACCTTAAACAAATCACTACTTTCACCATTCGGCAACAGGAACTTCAAACAAGCAGGAACTTCAAACAAGGAAGGAGAAAATGCCTGTGTAGGCGAAATTCATGAAGGACATCGTGACCAAGAAGAGGAAAATTGAAGATGATGAGACCATCCCGCTCACAGTTGAGTGTTCTACAATTATCAGCAATAGAACACCTCCAATTCCAAAGAAGCTGACTGATCCAGGCAGTGTGACAGCTCCTTGTTCCATTGGTGAGCAGACTTTTGATCGAGCATTATGTGATCTTGGGGCCAGTATCAACTTGATGCCTTATTCCATATCTCAGAAACTTGGAATTAGTGAGCCTCAACCCACTGGAATTATTTTACAACTTGCTGATAAATCACTGAAGAAGTCGAGAGGTGTGGTTGCAGATGTTCTTGTAAAGGTGGATAAATTTATCTTCCCTGCTAACTTTGTGGTTCTGGACATGGCTGAGGATCAAAGGGTCCCTATAATTCTTTGAAGACCATTTTTAAGAACAATAAGAGCCCTGATTGACATGGAATCAGGAGAGTTGAAACTCAAAATTGCAGAAGAAGAGGTCATCTTCTGAATTTTCCCTTCCATGAAAATGCCTGCAGATAATGTTGAAGAAGTGGAGTCTGCTGAGCAATGTATGATCATAGAAGCAAGAGATGAGGAGTTCTCCCAAGAGTTAGGGTGTATCAGGACCCTTTGGTCACTTATTTGACCACAAAAAGTGCAGAAGTGCTGCAAGAGCCGTGTGTTGAGAAATGCAAGGTTATGATGAAGGAACATCAGTGTAGTGAGCCAAGGAATTTTGGAGGAACCAAACCCAAACCAAGAAGCCTCTCTCATTCATAAGCCAGAATTGGACCTAAAACTGCTGCCCAACCATCTAAAATATGCATTTCTTGGAGAAAATGCAAGCAAACCAATGATCATCAGCCAGAATCTGTCTGCTGAACAGAAAGAGGCTTTGCTGCACATTCTCAGAAAATATAAAGGGGCGATTGGCTGGACTTTAGCTGACATTAAAGTCATCTCCCCTGCAGTGTGTATGCACAAAATGTTTCTGAAAGAAGGGAGCAAGCCAGTGATTGCAGCACAGAGAAGACTCAATCTTGTTATGCAGGAAGTAGTGAAAAAGGAAATTCTGAAATGGTTGAATGCAAGAACTCATTATCCAATCTCTGATAGTTCTTTGATCAGTCCAGTCCAGTGTGTGTCAAAAAAGGGTGGATTCACTGCCCATATGAATGAAAATGAAGAGCTGATCACATCAAGGCCAGTGAAGGATGGAGGATATGCATGGATTATAGAGAATTGAACAAGGCTACCAGAAAAGATCGTTATCCTCTTCGTTTTGTGGATCAAATGCTGGATAGACTTGTTGATCATGAGTTCTATAGCTACTTGGATGGATACAGTGGTACAATCAAATCACAGTTGCTCCAAAAGACCAAGAGAAGACATCATTTACCTGTCCCTATGGCACATTTGCATTCAGATGCATGCCTTTTGGATTGTGCAATGCTCCTGCAACCTTTTAAATATGCATACTGGCTATTTTTTCTGATATGATTGAGGAGATCATAGAGATATTTATGGATGAATTTAGTGTTTTTGGAGATAGCTTTGAGCTGTGTTTGGAAAATCTGAGAAAGGTACTTGAAAGATGTGAAGAGGTGCAGCTTGTCCTTAACTGGGAGAAGTGCCATTTTATGGTCCAGGAAGGCATTGGTCTTGGCCACAAAGTTTCTAAACAAGGCCTAGAGGTGAAGGCCGAAATTGAGGCAATTAGAAGCCTTCCCCCTCCAATGATAGTGAGAGCAGTTCGGAATTTCTTGGGACATGCTGCTTTTTATAGAAGATTCATCAAATGTTTCTCACTTATTGTAAAACCTCTATGCCATTTGCTTGAAAAAGATGCTGAATTCAAGTTCACAACTGAATGTTTGAAGGCATTTGAAGAGTTGAAGAGGCAACTGATATCTGTACCAATAATGACAGCACCTGATTGGAGCCTGCCCTTTGAGATCATTTGTGATGCATCTGATGTTGCAGTTGGTTCTTTTCTTGGCCAACACAAAGAGAATAAGTTTCACACGATTTATTATGCAAGAAAGATGTTCAGTGTTGCTGAGTTGAATTATACAACCACTGAAAAAGAGATGTTGGCTGTTATTTACTCCTTCAACTAATTCAGACCATATATCCTTGGCAGCAGAATCACAGTCTTTTCTGATCATGCTGCTATCAAGTATCTGATGAGCAAAAAGGATGCTAAACCGAGGCTTATCAGATGGGTTCTCTTGTTACAAGAGTTTGACATGGAAATTAAGGATAAGAAAGGTGTGGAGAATGTGGTAGCAGACCACTTGGGAAGATTAGATGACAGTTATGCAGCAAAAACAGAAGTTGTCCCTATTCTGGACTCTTTTCCTGATGAGAAGGTTTTTGCTGTGTCTACTGCGCAAATTCCGTGGTATGCTGATTTTGCCAATTACCTATCCTGTAAAATCCTCCCTTCTTGCAGCTATCAGCAGAGAAAGAAATTTTTCCATGATCTGAAAAATTATTTCTATGAAGAGCCATGTCTGCATAAAATTTGTGCTGACAGAATGATAAGGAGGTGTGTTCCTGAGGATGAAATGAATTCTATTCTGCATCATTGTCACTGCTTAGAGTGTGGAGGCCATTTCGGAGGCCAGAGAACAACTATGAAGGTTTTACAGTGTGGATTTTTTTGCCCAAATCTGTTTAAGGATGCACACAATTTTGTGCAGAATTGTGACAGTTGCCAAAGGGCAGGAAATCTGACCAAATGCAATGAAATGGAGCAATTGGGGATTCTTGAGGTTGAATTATTTCATCTTTGGGTATAGATTTCATGGGACCATTCACCCCAATCCAAGAGCAGCAATACATATTGGTTGCAGTTGATTATGTATCAAAATAGGTGGAAGCAATGGCCACTGCAACAAATGATGCTGCTGTTGTGATAAAATTCTTCAACAGGAATATTTTTTCGAGATTTGGCACTCCAAGGTGCATCATAAGTGATGGAGGCTCTCATTTCTCCAACAAGCTGTTTGAAAATCTGTTAAACAAGTATGGAGTGTGGCACAAAAGAACACTGCCATACCATCCTCAAGCAAATGGACAGGTTGAACTGTCAAATAGGGAAATCAAGCTGATATTAGAGAAAATTGTGGGTGTATCTCGCAAGGACTAGTCTTTGAGGCTATCTGATGCTTTATGGGCCTATATAACAGCATATAGAACACCCATTGGCACTCTCCATTCAAAATTGTCTATGGCAAGCCCTGTCACTTACCAGTTGAGCTGGAACACAAGGCATTCTGGGCAGTGAAGAATTTCAACATGGATCTTGCTGCTGCTAGTGAAAAAAGGATGATCCAGATAGCTGAACTGGAAGAATTGAGGCATGATGCCTATGAGAGCTCAAGGATTTACAAAGAGAAAACCAAATTATTTAATGACAGGAGGATAAATGCAAAGAAGTTCTCTGCAGGATAGCAAGTGCTGGTGTACAATTCAAGGCTGCTGTTCTTTCCTCGCAAACTGGTCAGAAAATGGTCTGGACCCTATGAGGTGATTAGAATATCACCATATGAATTCCTGGAGCTCAAGGGAAACACTGGAGAAATTTTTAAAGTGAGTGGACACAGAATTAAACCATACAACTCACCTGCTGATCTTGAAGAGATCAATGAACTGGTGCACTTCAAGGAGTAAAACCAGTGAAGAATGGTCTATCTGTAGACTTTAAATTCAGAGCTTCTTGAGAGGCAACCCAAGACAAGTATGTCACTGCTTTCTAATTTTAGTTTTAAATTTTCTAAGCGTTTTTAAGAATTGTGCAGCAAGCAAGCAAAAGAGGTCACATGAGCCTCACAAAGAGTAGTTTGTGATATTTATGGAGATTTGGAGCAAAAAGCTACTTGTCAGGTTGTATCTCTTCATGCTTCATAACCTATGTTCTGTTTTACATACATTCACTTGGGGACAAGTGAGGTTTTAAGTGTGGAGGAGAGTTAGGGGTTTAGGGAAGCATGAGCTATGATTTGCATCCATGTTAGAGGCTGTTCTGATATATGCACCGGCAGGGGCAAAATTTTTGAAATTTTCTGAACTTTTTGCTCATATTTGCTGAGAATGGGTAAGTGCTAAGCTATGTATGCTAATTTAGTTGTGGCTCATGATCTATTTTGAGTATTTGATGGACATAAACTGGAACTCTTCACTGTTTTGAAAGGAAAGGGTACAATCTACTGATTAGTGGATCCGAAGCTAAGTGTACTTATATTTTTGATTGAGGGAAGGGAGTGATACAAGTTTTTGGTTGATCCTGGGTAAGGAGATTTCACAAACTTGCCATAGCCTCAAAACAAGAAAGTTTCACTGCAAGAAGTCGCAAGAAAGGACTAATATGCTGCAAAAACAGAAAGTAGAAAATAAAGGACTCACACCTTGTATCTAAAGACTAGGTGTGCATCTCAGCAGAAAATCTGCCATAAAATCTAAGGAAATTCCCCCTTATACATCAAGACGAGGCCTGAGTCCCTCAAATGCAAAACAAAAATACTCGAGCAAATTCAGAGAAAATTAGTGAATACATGCAATTTGCAACAAAAGTACAGAAATGACTTTCAAAACTGTTCTGAAAAATGGAGATCAAAATCATGAAGAAGAGAGGCTTGGCATGACAAACACTGTCCACCTACATATAAGCCAAATGGAGAGGCCGTTATGATCTGTCCAACTCCATCACTGAGAGGAGCCTATCCTAAACACTAACCCTTAAAAGAATGAGTGAGATGGAGTTGAGGCTTGGCTTGAGATCGCTATGAAAGCAGTTGCACCAGGATTGTGGAATGAGGTTGGAGAGTAGTTAGTTCCTAGAGAAGCAGGAGTTAGATTCAAAAGGGACACACTTAAAGCTCCTAGTGAAAATAGAATCGAAAGGCAGATTGATGCACCAGTCCCATGACTATTTTCTGTCACCAGGAAAATACCCTCACTTATGCCTTCATTTGCATCATTTGGACACAATTGAGAACCACACACTGCTTTTTTCTGATTTTAAACTGATATTATTGGTTTTATTGCTTGTGGACAAACAATGTTTAAGTGTGGAGGAGTTTGATAAGCTAAATTCATATCGTGTTTACACCTTTTAGCTTATCATTTTCTATCATATTATGCTTCAAACAACTCATTTATACCTGATTTAGTGCACAATTGTGTTGAAATAGGATTGACAGGCCGGAACCAGGAGTTTGCGTAATTCTGCACAATTATCAGCAACTTATCGGCCAAAATGATCAAGAGCTGGTGCTATTATTTTTTAGCGAGGATTTGGATTCATCTGGCAAGTTTCCTAAGTCAGTTATGTCTAGTAAGGCTGCAGCAAGTCTCTGGAGCTGATGTTCTTATTTTCTGGCGAGTGAACTGTTTAAAATCAAATCTGTACATCCCAAAATTCCGAGCTGCACATCACAGGTATGGCTACATATATTCAACATTATAGTCCATGGATTTGTGCAACATTTGCTCGTGTGATATACAAACTTTGAGCCAAAGAAAAGAGGAGACCGCAGAATTCCAGATTCAGCAACAAGATTAGCAAGGCTCAAAAGATGCTTTGCCAAATCTGGTAAAAAGAAAGAAATGACATCTTTAGCCCTCCAACGTGCACAATTTTTTAATGAGATCGAGGACGAGGCAGTAACTTCACAGACAGACAGTCCACGAGCTCAGCTACAAGTTCACTGAAGACCACACAAGCAACCAAGGACACCGTGATGCATTTTGAAAGGATTCAAGCCAATACAGTACAGGATTGGTGCAGTGACTGATCAACCCCTATATGGCTTCACAACTTGCAAACAACTACAAGGTTAAATCTGTAATTTTGCCTGAAGATGGTCCACAAGTTTACAGACATTTCATCTATTCACCACACCTTCATCTGGACCTGGCAAGATCAACTTTGGGACCCATATGCAGCAGGGTGACTAACTGAATCAGAAAAGTCTGATTAGTCCTTACAGAAATTCTTATCTTTCAAACGGCTAGAGAGATAAATCTGAAATTGCACAGGAATGAAGCCTTAAAGTAGAGGAATAACTTTCATTCCGCAATAACACACTTTGGAGGTCGCCAGGAGCACAAGAAGGCAAAAATACTAGCAACTAGTTCCAGCTGAATCTGTGAAGAGGAAGACCATGGATCTGAGATGCTGCGGCACTTTTCTATTTGTTTTGGCTCATGCCTCGAGCATGGGCTAACTTTGTAGACTTGAGGCTCAGTTGAGCCGAGCCTAAACAATGTTTAATCACTTTTAATGAAGTTTTAGTTCAGTTTTTGCTGCTTTTAATTCTGTTTCATGCTATGCTTAATGTTTGAATGATTCGGCCAGATTGTTTGGGCACATTTAGGTGATTTATGTTTACTACGACCATATAGACTCATAAATTCTAAGAAAGCATGTTACATACTGTCGTCCTTGGAGTATTACCCATAACTTGCAGTACCACATATAGGAGCAAGACCATTGATGTTCTCCAATTGGCCGTTCTTGGGATATTACCCCTAACCTGCCTTTAAGTTGGATGAAATAATCCATATATGGTAAAAGAGGATGGATTATGTTAGGTTCGGTGGGTTTTAAATAAGGTAAAATAGTAGCTAAAATGGTTTTAAGATATAAACAGTGTTTAGATGAGGCAACAGATTGAAGCACTGAGTTATCTCTCCATTTCGTGTCATATCTCCCGGTGCATTGTGAATCTGGATTAGTTGTCTCATAATAATTAATCTACACTTCCTTAGATTTCTGTAGAATTTTAGTTTGCATTAATCTGATTTTTAGATAAAAAGTTATGCACTCCTGAACTTTAGGTTACTTTGATAGCTACTGATATATGTTGCATGAGATGAGTCCCTCCTTGTGGATCTGACCCTTGCTTCACTGCATTGTATTATAACTTAACCACGTGCACTTGCATGATTTTGTGATCAAGTTTTTGGCACCGTTGCTGATAAGCCACAATCATATAGAGTTTTTATGCTCATTTAGCTAGAGATTCATTATTGATTTTAATTCATATACTCTATTTTTGTTTGATTTATCTTTATTTCGTCCCATATTGGTACATTGCAACATTTCCAGGTGTTTGATGGTATTCGAATCCATTTTACACACAAAACACACCCACATGGGCGAAGGAGACGAGTCTTGGCCATTTAGCCATTTCGGGACAGAAGTGGAAGTCACTGTCATGCCCTTGTAACGGTCATATCTTTCCAACCAGGCCTTGGACAGAGCTGTAATTTCACCAAGAGCTTGGTCAAAGAGTGCTCTACAAGTCTTATATTTACATCAAAGGCAGAAAAAGGGTTTAAGATAGAGATATCACCTGATTTACCAGAAAGGGTAAATCCTGCGCGCAATCCCTTGTACGAGTTGTATCTCTTAAATGACTTGAGGGATGGTCCTGTAATTTCACCAGCATCTAGCCCTGAGACTTCTATACAACTTTGATTCACAGATTGTATGCATTTGGCACCGTAAAGATGGTCCAAAACCCTACTTACCGCAGTGTATACAAATCTAGAGCAAAGACAGTCCTGCTCTTACTAAATGAAGAAGGCAAGCACAAATCCGTGGGGGGCTGGTGGTAAATGACCAAGAACTCGTGCCCCACTTGTAGAAGAGTCCCTCATTTTACCTGGGACTTGGGCGACTTCAATGGAGTTTTTCTTCCCTTCTTTTACATTTGTAGTAGCTCTTGCCTTAGGAATGAGCTAAATAGCTCGACCTAGGGCTTGACTTTGTGGATTCATGATGCTTTGAACCTTGCTTTCTTTGGATTAATATCTTAGTTTACTTTCTCTTAATCTACGTTCATGTTATTCAATGATCTTTGCATTTCCTCGGGCTAGCTTAGATTTAATCTTGTTGAGGGTGTTTGCTATTTTGAGTTCACTCATATCTTGGCACACAATGGGGTCAAAGAAGGGTTCATGGAATGACAGAGTGACCCAAGATCAACTATCTTCGTTCTTTGTGTGAGAGTGATTGAGTCACGGGTAGTTAGCCCTTGGCTTGGCTTGGACCTCTTCATTGGGGCTTAACGGACATTGGAAGAGGAGACTTACATGACATACACATTGTGCCCCTTGGGGTAGCGCACCACTAGCTTCCAATGTCATGTTAAGTGTGGATTTGTACTGAGTCGCTCACCCTTAGTAGAGTGGATTGACAACCCTTCTCTCCTGGTGTGTAGTGTGAATTGACAACCCATCACGTGACCATAGTGCAACCTCCTTACATTATCTAATGGTTAAAGAAAGTGAATGAAGCATTAACTCCATAGTTAGCAACTTCGGGCTAGTGATGAAACATGAGATCGAGCCTTGGGTCACTTCCCTTTGTTTGTGATTCCCTTAGTGATATGATCTTTGAGTCTAGTGGGTGACAACGCTAGGCTTGATTATTATTAGTTTATGCTCACATTAGTTTAGAGTAGTTAGAACAAACCCCTCTTTTTAATCTTTCGGTTTACATTTAGTAAATTTGTAGATTGAGCATGTTTTGGACCTATTCCCTGTGGATATGACCTAAGACTTACCCTAGTATTACTTGTCAACATGTGTATACTTGCATATTAGTGTGACAATACATATTTGTCCCATCAAATTTTTGGCGCTGTTGTGGGGGAGTAGTTTTCCTTTGCATGCTTAGTTGCTTATTTACTATTTTATTTGTTTTGAATTCTTCTTTTTGGTTCTTCATTGGTTGCAGGTTCTTTCTGAGCTCAAAAGGAATAGCCAGGATTATGGCAGAGATCCAATCCTTTAAGCAGGAAGGTCATGAGAACTTATATGAGGTTTGGTTGCGTTTCAGGAAGCTGTTGAGGTTTTGCCCAGACCATGGACTTCCTAATTGGAGGCTGATGCATATATTCTACATCAGTATGACTTCTTATACACAAAGTGAGGTGGATAGAGCAGCAGGTGGCAACCTCCTGAAGAAGAGTTACAATCAAGCATATGCATTGCTTGAAGATTTGGCTGAAGATCATTGGGAGGATTCCCAATTCTTCTCTATTTCCTCGGAGCCCTTGGAGAGACCAGCTGATCTACCAGCTTGCATCATATTCACTCCATCTACATTCACTCAGATGCACGAGGGCTTCACGACTGAAGACACTCCTCAAAAGGAGAGCCTTATAGCTGAACTTAAAGATGAGGAGGTGACTTCCCATGAGCATG
Source organism: Pinguicula primuliflora (assembly GCA_025802335.1). Taxonomy (NCBI): domain Eukaryota; kingdom Viridiplantae; phylum Streptophyta; class Magnoliopsida; order Lamiales; family Lentibulariaceae; genus Pinguicula; species Pinguicula primuliflora. The sequence continues at coordinate 12,538 of JAOYMZ010055494.1, forward strand.
AGCATGTCACGACTGAAAAACTCTCTGAGACATTATCTGAGGAGTTGGGGTACATCCAAGATGCCCCAATTGCACGGTTGACAAGCAAAGCTTCAGAGATCCCAGAAGTGCCTGCAATGCAAGTTCTTGAAATTTGGCAGAATGGAAGCAAGCCAAGGGCCCATGATCTCCTACAAGCCTTGAGTTGGATTTGCATCCATGTCTTGAAGAGGAACCTTGCAAACATGAGAAGCAAGTGCTCCCTAGATCTGTTGAGTCATTGGGGGAGAGGCTCCCACATAAGCATAGTCCTCTTAGTAACCCAATCCAGCTTGAATGGAAGCCACCATTCAAAGAGAAGCTGTTCACCGAAGTAAGGGAACAATATCAAGGACCTCCTGTTTTCCAAGAAGTTGAGAGAGCTGTAGTGAAAAGTGAACCATGGCAGGGTGATGCATGCTTGAATATCAATGATGAACTCTGTCACTTAGTTGCCATGGTAAGAGATGAACACCAAGGAAGACTGGAAGAGCGCAAAAATGCAGTAAAGAGGTGTTCACTTGCTCAGGCCTTCAAGGAAACAATGGCCAGCAACATGATCCAAACTTGTGTGCAGAGAAGATTTGGAAGGCCAAGTACTTCTTGGATGTGGGATGAGCCCAATTGAAGAAGTCCATCTAGGGACTATAAAACTTAGAGCTCTTGGAAGGCACCCCAAGACAATATCCCTTTTCTTTCATGTCATTTATTTTCATGATGTTTAAGTTATTATGTTGTTATCTTTGTATGACTAACTCCCTTTTGTTGAAGCATGTACACAAAAACCCGAGCTGAGCTTAAGTGTGGGGTAGAGAGAGAGCACTCTAAAGAGAAGAAGAAGCAAGAATCCAAGCCGAGAGCAAACAATGATGTGCAACCCCCTCATCCAATGTGACATTGTTCCTTGCCCTAGCTTTTATGTTCTTCATATGCTTTTATTCACTTGAGGGCAAGTGAAGTTTTAAGTG
>JAOYMZ010055505.1:0-13523 GCA_025802335.1 Pinguicula primuliflora
TGAATACGATTCATGTGAATAATCGGGATTTTGAGTTGATGAGCTTGGCTCGACATACTCCGGAGGCATATTTAAATTAGGAATTTGCGAACTCGAACCGGAAAACCAGTCAAAAAAACCAGAATCGCCAAAATTATCCATTATAATATATCCTAACATAAAATATTAAAAATAAATTAATATTAATTAAACATTTTAAATGCACAAAGCTGAATACAAAAAAATACCTCAGAAAAATAAGAAGACACCTGGTAGCTGCTCTACCGGGCACTTCAAATCCGCGCTGAAGGCTTCTAGATATATACATTAAATGATATCTGTTTTGTAGGTGTGGATAAAATAGCCAAGAAGGCTGTTTAAATAGGGGAGTCCGCACAGAAGCCAACAACGCAGAAGGGGACGGGAAAATGGGGCGACAAATCTCGCGCTGAAGCCATCAACGCGGAAGCTAATCCATGCTGAAGGCTTCAGTGCGACATCCTTAACGACGAATTAAGGATGTAGCGCTGAAATTATCAGTGCGGATTAGCTTCTGCACTAATAACTTCGGCACGAGCCCCTGCCGTGCTGAAGCCATCAGCGTGGCAGGACATTTTAGCAAGTCAGGAAAATTTTCAGGGCATAGACAAAAAATTTCCTACAAAAATGGGACTAGTTCTAGAGTAGCCATCCATCAGTGATGTTGGGATTCGTGGTTGAATTTGGTTATGTCGATAACAAAGTATGTTTCAACTTAAAGTTTACGTTTTGGGTTTGGGAACCTTCTAGATTTCTAGAATTTTGCCCGGTTCATACAGATTCACTTTTGAAGCTCAGGTTGTCAGGTGAGACTGGTGCTGTATCTACTATACTCGATTTTCATACGGTTTACATTTTTAGACGGCGAAGACGCAATAATCAAAATTTATGGTCGGTTTCGGTATTAACTCGATACTAGAATTACATAAGAGATGATGAATTTATTTCCATGATTGGAAATTGTCCAAAATAAATATACATAATTTTGTTTCATGCTCGATCCACGTGTTTTTAAAACCGCATGATTAAGCAATATTAATTTGGAATTGCAAAGGTGAAGAAGTTTGTTAAACTTCATTTGGAATTGCAAAGGTTAACTCCTTAGCGGTGAAATTTGATTCTAGTGGGTGCTGTTCTCATGATTAATTCTGCCTATCAGGGGGCGCTCACTCCCGTGATCAATTATATGATAGCAGTGGTGCGAGGAATAAGTATGATTTTGTTTTCGCATTTTCCAATACCATAATCTTCCAATATTCAATGTTGTTGGTCATATTCATGTTGAATATAGTAACACTAGGTGCATTTCTTCCCCTGCTGGCTATGGGAGTAAACATTGGTTCATCGAGGCAAGTAGAGACTATAGCGGCACACGAACGTTAGCGCGAGATGGAGAAAAGTCAAGACGGACGACGGGAGAACTCTGATGGCGGCAAGGCGGCGAACGGAAGAGATGAGCAACCTTGGACCCTGGTCACTAGAAGGAGGAAGTCTGTTGCTCAGCGCAGAGGTCCAGCAACGCAGCCATATCGCGGGGTGCTGACTGATCGAGTGCGTGAGATCAGAAGCAAAACTCTGTCGCTATACTTCACCAATTTTCCGGTGAAATGGGACGTGCGAATAGCTCGTGGGTTCTTTGAGGAATACAGCCAAGTGGAAGACTCTTCATCCCGAATAAGCTCTCTGCTCAAGGGATCCGATTTTGTTTTGTTCGGTACGGGCGCAATGTACAGGCGGAGGAGATTGCGAGGAGAGTCACTGGTAGAGTGGTGCAGGGGCACCGGATGGAGATAAATCGGGCTAGATATCAACAGTTCAAGGAGGAAGCAAATAATGCAAAAAGATGGACCCCAAAAAAACCCCTGTACTGGCTGAAGGAAGAAAAGAGGGTGCTGGGCTGATTAAAGACGGGTTAAGCTATGCAAGGGCTGCATCCCCTGAAGTGGTTCAAACTCCAAAAGTGAGAAATGGGGAGGATTCATTCACAATACCTGAAACTGAAAAAGAGTGGCTGAAGCATGCACTGATTGCTCGTATGAAAGGTACGATTGACTACACTATCTCCCGGTTGAATGAAATGGGATACTCGCAATTTAGTGCTAGTCGGTTGAAGGGAAATATGATTCTTATCTGGGGAATAAGTGGGATGGATTCTCAGAGACTCCTTGAGTTTGGATCTCAAATCTCCAATCCTCTGTTCGATGAAATCAGACCCTGGGTGGAGGATGGTGATTTGGAGCTACGAGAAGCATGGATCAAAGTAAAGGGAATTCCGTTGCAGGCGCGAACAGAGGAATGTATTAAATGGGTTGGAGGTAAAATCGGGACGGTGGCTTATGTTGATGACGACACTATTCATCGCCGGAATTTGCAGTGGTGTCGTATGAAAATTAAAACCACACGTAAATCAAATCTTGGAGGATTGATCACAGTTGTTATCGACAAAAAAAGTTATGACTTGCTGATTGATGAAGAAGATGAGGTGAGCCCTATTACAACGTTTCATCAATCAGTAACACCTATGCAACGCCGGAGAAGGAGTAACACCTATGCAACGTTTCATCAATCAGTAACACCTATGCAATGTTTATGGCCAATCACCTATGCAACGCCGGAAAATGCCTATGCAACGCCGGAGAAGACGGGGCCTACGGCGGCGAATCACCTTCTCCCGTTGGAGCCACTCAATTCAAATTCAAATTCGAATTTGAATTCCATCTGTAACTCAAAATCAAAAAGGATGGAAAACTCCAATGTTGAAGCCGAAAATTTTGGCCAATCACCTGCAATTATGGGAAAGGAGGTTATTAGTAAGTGCGCATTTATGGGAAAGGAATATGAGGATGTAAATCATACGAATATTCCAGAAAATAACCTTATCCACCCATCTGTTGACTCGATGACTCCTTCAGCGGGTGGGCAGACACCTGACCCGAAAAATCTTGAGCCTTTCCATACAAAGACAAAAATCTGCAGGTGTGGACGAAAACCTCAATGAAATAATTTGAGGAGGACAAAAACAAAGAAACGACTGCAGCCTCCTACCCGAGCCTTTCCATACAGACCTGTGGGAGTGTATGCCACTAGTATGAGCCATTTTGTAAGAAAGATCACAGCACGCGCTTGCAGAAGCAGAAGAGTGCAGATAATGAAGCAAAAGAGGGAGCTGAAAGCAGTAGTAAATCAGGTGCCACTAGCAGCTGAGGCTGCTCCACTTATGCTGGAATATATACCGGAAACACCGGAAGCGATGCGACTGGAAGCGATAAAAACAGCTGAAGTTGCTAACTCAATTGGAGTGGCCATGAATGCGGATCACATCCCAGTGCTAGTCACATTGGAAAGCAGGGATAGGCAGGCCAACCTATCCTAGTTCGGAGGCGGTTTTCAGGTGAGAACTCCTTTAATGAAGATACTAAGTCACAACATAAGAGGATTAGGTGGTAGTTTAAAAAAGAGGGATATTGCCGAGGTGGTGCGAAACTATGACATTCAGTTGATTTGCATACAAGAAACGAAGTTAACCCAATTGATCCTTGCATTGGTCCTAAGATTTGGGGCAGTGGGGATGTGGACTATGAGTTTCAAGCATCTAGAGGATGCTCAGGTGGTCTCTTATGCGCATGGAAAATCGATCACTTCACATGCTTATCTAGATGGCACAGTGATGGCATAATGGAAATAGCTGGAAACTGGCAGAGTGATAACATATCTATGGCCCTCAGGATTCTAAATGTATATGCTCCTTGCAATTTTGAAGACAGAAAACGACAGTGGCGCAAAATATTGCAGAGAATGAACCGATATCAGTCTGCGAACTGGATTCTATGTGGTGATTTTAATGCTGTACGGAGCGCAGCAGAAAGGAAAGGTAGTGCTCAACCTGTTATGCGTGAGATAGAGGAATTTGACAGGTTCCTAACAGACAGACCTTATTGACATGCCCCTGCAGCTAAGATCTTTTACATGGTTCTAGTGCAAGCAGACTAGATAGATTCTTGGTTTCTGAAGAGATACTTAACACCTGGCCGCAGCTCACTCAAACGGCCCTGGATAGAAGGCATTCCGATCATTGTCCTATCATTCTGTTGAATGACAGAAAAAATTGGGGCCCTGAAGCTTTCAAGGTAGTGGATGCTTGGTTCATGCATCCGGATTTTGATCAGTTTGTGAAAAATGCTTGGGAACAAACCAGCGCAATTGGCACTAAGGGATTTGTCTTGTTTCAAACGCTTAAGCAGCTCAGGGACATGCTAAAAATCTGGAACCGTGATACTTTTGGTGAAATGAATCTTAAGATTAAGGAAGCTGAAACTAGGATGAATGATCTGGACAGAACAATGGAAATGAGAGAACACACTGCTGAGGAAAAACTGCAGAGAAAGGAGATCACTGTCCAGCTGAAAACCCTGAATACTATGCTGAGTAGCCTGACATTTCAGAAAGCCAGAAGTAAATGGATTTGTGAAGGTGATGCTAACACACGATTTTTTCATGCTTGTGTCATGAAAAACAGAACAAGGAACACCATTCATGGCATGGTTATCAACGGCTCATGGGAAACCGAAGTAGCTGTGGTTAAAAGGCACCTAAATGACTGTTTTGCTGCACATTTCGCTCAGCAAAATGTACACACTACTGAGGTCAACTGGCAAATACAGGAAAGGGTGACTGATGCTGAGAACCTGTTTTTAATTGCGCCAATCAGTGAGGAGGAAGTGTCTGCAGCTGTGCGCTCGTGTGGAAGTAATAAGAGCCCGGGTGCTGATGGACTAAACTTCAAGTTTATAAAGCATTTATGGAGTATTCTTAAAGGATACTTCATAGACTTCTTAAATGAATTCTGGTATTCTGGTCGGCTAGTGAAGGGGCTGAATTCAACATTAGTGGCACTGGCTCCTAAGAAATCTGCGCCTCAAAATATGAATGACTTTCGTCCTATAGCGATGGTGGGAGCTGTCTATAAGATTCTAAGCAAACTACTCGCAGGAAGACTCCGCAGTATCCTGGCCAGAATCATTCCGCAGACACAAACGGGTTTTATACCTAAGCGCCACATTTTGGACAGTGTGTTATTGACAAGTGAGATCCTCCAGGATGCAAAAGCTCGAAAGAGAAAATGCTCACTGATCAAATTGGATTTCCAGAAGGCATTTGACAGTGTTTCTTAGCCATACCTATGGACTCTAATAAAAGCTATGGGATTTTGTGACAAGTGGATAAGTTGGATGCAAGGATGTATTGAGTCAGCCTACATGTCTATTACTATTAATGGCAGCTCGTGTGGGGAATTTAAAATGGGAAGGGGTCTACGTCAAGGGGATGCTCTATCCCCCCTCTTATTCGCTATAGCGGCTACTGGCTTACACGAACTGCTGACCAAAGCAAAAGGCCTAAACCTCTTGACAGGTTACAGTTTTGATGGAGGTGACTTATCTATAACTCATCAGCAGTTCGCCGATGACACTATACTCTTCACTAATGTCTCCATCGAGGATGTGCTGACTCTCAAACGAGTATTGAGAACATTCAAAGTGATATCTGGACTCAAGATAAACTTTATGAAGAGCCGATTGTATGCTATATGCATGAGCAGTGAGCAAAGCTTGACACAAGCAGCCATTTTGAACTGTAAACTGGATGTATTCCCTTTCACTTACCTGGGATTACAGATTGGGGCAAATCAACGGCTGGAGAGGACATGGCAACCAGTACTTCAATCTTTGGAAAGAAAGCTAAGTGGCTGGGATAAGAAATATCTTTCTTTGGGAGGACGTATTACTCTTATAAAAGCAGTACTTACATCGATTCCCCTATATTATCTTTCTATCTACAAAGCTCCAGCTAGTGTCCTAAAAGGAATGGTGAGCATTATGAGGAAGTTCCTATGGGGCGAGGAAAGTGAAGGTCCTAGAAGGATATCCTGGGTTAAATGGAGAAAAATCTGTTGTAAAATGAAAGATGGTGGATTGGGAGTGAAATCTCTTAAGCAATTCAATGAAACTTTGCTGGGAAAATGGGGGTTCCGTTTACTGCAAAATGATGAGCAGCTCTGGAGGAAAGTGTTGAGGACAAAATATGGAGACTTAAGTTATGACAATAATCTGCTGCAACACGATCAAGGAGGATCGATCTGGTGGAAGGATATGTTGAGTACAGTGATGAGCAGACACTGGTTCACTAGTAGGCTGAAAAGAAGGATTGGAAACGGAGTAGACACTCGATTTTGGCTAGATAACTGGATGACTGCCCAATGTTTTGCTACTATGTTCCCAGACATTTATCTCAATGCTATTGATAAATTTGCAAAAGTGAATGAGAAGGGCCAATTTGAGGATACCTGGAGATGGAACTGGACATGGGAGCATGAATGTGATGACACTGAATCTCAGCAGTTGCAGCAAATGATTCTGCTGCTGGACTCGGCCCCTGTTCCTGATAATGACCAGGACAGATGGGAATGGCAGACAGGTACATCATCAGCATCACAATACAAAACATCGGATGTTTATAACATACTTATGGAGGAAGAATGGCAAGAAGCACAACCTGTCCTTAATGCGACAACAGTTTGGCAGCGCGATATCCCAACAAAAATCTCGGCCTTTTGCTGGAAGCTTTTACAGAATAAGATCCCGACACTGGATAATCTGAGTAGAAGAGGGGTGCAATTATCAAGCTTACTATGCCCAATGTGCCGTTCGAAGACAAAATCAGTAGAACATACCTTCCTCCTTTGCTCAGGGGCCCAAAAATTATGGAAAGCTTGCTGGGATTGGCTACAGCTTCCTATGCCCTCGCCAGTAACTATTGATCAGATACCTCTCCAATTCACCTCCTTGCCGCATTCCCGATGGGCGAAACCACTCTGAAACCTTCTGTGGCAGCTAGTAGTCTGGCGAATCTGGAGGAAGAGGAACGCTCTGGTTTTCCGGCAGATTGAAAACGAAACGGAGGAGGAGATGGAGCAAATCAAGGTATCGAGCTGGTTGCAACTCAGACTGTATCGCAAAATTGATCTGTCGGTCGGATACGGGGAGTGGAGTAGGAAAGCCTTAATCTGTATGCCAGGATAGCAAAATTGTACAGAATCCAATAATCTGTATATTTGTACATACACAATACGATAAATAAAAATAGCATACTTATCAAAAAAAAAGTAGAGACTATAGCCTGGGCCGACCATGAACAGTACAAATGAGCAAATTTCTCGACTATTTTCACTGTATGGGCTTCAAATCTCATATATGGCTCGACAAATCTTCTTCTTATACGCAATTGGTCGAAAGATTTTTAATGATGGTCGAGGAATTCTGAACTTTGGCTAGAGAACTCAGCTACACTTCCTCGGAAAAAGCACATTGTCGAAGGAGTTAGGATCATGGTTGGCCGTTTTGAGCTTTGGTAAAAATCTTCGACCATCTGAACTTATTGATCTCAAACTTTTCAACATCATCCATGAGTTTGAAATAGAGCATTGGAGACTTGGTGGGCATTAAGGTTATGTTTGCAAGTTCTGCTCAAAAGCAGTTTTTAACTTTTCAATCGCAAAAGGCTTTTGTACACTGTTTGCGATTTTGGATTTTGGCGGTGGACTGACGGTGGAAAAGTCCCCAAAAGCCAAAATCTCGATTGGAGTAGCTCCTGGGAAGCTTAAGGCGGTGACAATGTTGTAATTATTTAAAAATTCACTTTTAAGATAATTTTGTCTATATACAAATTGATAATACTAAAATACCCCCAAAAAATTCTCGTATTATATCTAATTTGTCACACTATTTTTTTAAACATTTATCACAGTTAAGCCCCACTGCATACACTTTATAACTTATTTATAAAAGCACCTTTTTTTAAAAGCACTCCTCAAAAGCCAAAGTAGCTTTTCAGTAGAACTTGAAAACATAGTCGTTGAAGACTTCTTCAAAAAATAACTGAAAGTGGTCTTATATAAATCTTTGTCTTCAACCTTACTTCTAGCTTGCTTTAAAAACTTGTTAAATCTAGCAAAATAAACAATAAACTTGCATCAGCTAAAGCATTTGGAGCTGATCACTCATTTAAACTTGGCACGCACTGGTTAATGAACTTTCTGTCGGTTATAAACAATGTGTTTAATTTACAAACCAAACCAAGCATATCCAGTAAATCCCGCCATTAGGCAGGGTTTGGAGAAGGTAGGATGTACGCAATCATACTCTCACCACTCAACGATTGTTTCCGTTCACAAAATATAACATAGAATAAAATTATACAATTATAAAATATGATAATTTTACGGATGAAATTTATTCTAATTATTTTTAGTTCCCGCATGTTATCACTGTTTGCTATTGGAATTGGCTCCATTGGTGATACATAAGAGACAAAACCTCATGCTCCACGGGGATGTTTATAATTCGTTATACCTTTTTTTCTTTATGGTTAAAAATTCATTTATTAAATTTTAGAAATTTTGGTAATGAGTCAGATTATGAAGTTTTTCTTTCTCTGTGTACTATTTTTGGATAACTTATCAGAGGAACTGATGTAGGTAAATTCAATACTCTACCGCAATAATCTGCAAAACAGTAAGTAGATAAGGTACAATTGACAAATATGTGACCACCTCATGTAAAGAATTGAACTTATCAACTTTGAGCACAATTATGTAAAGATTTGCTAAAATAATATTTTTACCTATTATGATTTATGATTCATAATTAGGGGTGAACCAAAAACCCGTCGGATTTGGGTATACCTGGACCCGATGGAAACCCAGACCCGATGCTCATTACCCACCGGGTAAAAGGTATTTTCCAGGTTTGCGTGTCAAAATTCATACCTGAACTTTTTCCGGTAGTACTATTTTTCAGGCATTGGATTCATCCGAAACCTGAAGCTCTTTAAAAAAAATTAACTAAATTTTTAACTCTTGAGATTTGTAGTAATTCATTTGACTATATAAAGTACCAAAGCACTAAGCTATTGATTTTCGATTCCATTTATTATGAATCATAATAAATGGAATTGGAAAATAGTTTAAAATATTTTTTATGCTACAATTAGTGTTGTACTCAAATATTCAAATTTATGGGTGCATATTTTTGGTGTAACAGTAGGGAATCTTTCTTAATTCAGTAGTTGGACACAACTGTAGCTTGGCTTGTATTAGATTAGATTCCTGAATAATTCGAAGGAACCCTAGTGGCCTATATGGATAATTATCCGGCCAGATCAGGCTATGACAGTGTTACCTTTACTACCGACAAGTCGCTGAAGCTTAGGGTTCAACTTCAAGCGTGCCATGATCAAAGCTCTCGTCTTCTAGGTTCTGCAGCGTAAGCTTCGTATTTTCTTCTTTTGCGCAATTATCTACGTTTCTCTAGTTGCTAAATGCATATACGTTCTGTATAGTTATAGAGGCAGTTGGGTTTCTGCTGAAATTGCTTCATTTGCCAAATCTGGAGGTCAATTACATACATTTTTCGTCCTTGGTGGGGGACTGTTCAGTGATGTGTCCCATGAATTTAGTAGGGTCATTTAAGATGCTTGTGATCCAGTATTGAGTTTGAGGCTCTTCATGTATTGCTATTTAAATTGGAGTGAAATCTTCTCCTCCGGAGTGTACCGTCCTGACTAACTAATTACGGGGTCCAGATTCTCGGTCTGGACTATAATCATTTAGTCTAGACGGTACAGTCTGGAGGAGAAGATTTCTCTTAAATTGGAACCATTTCGGATGTTCACGAACTGAAGATATCAGTATATGTTTTGATTTTGATATCAGGAATACAGGGAAATGCGAGTGGATGAGCATTCTGTGGCAAACTAGTAAAACACAGTGATTTTGTTTTTGTTATGGATTATCATGTGAAACTTCAGACACTAGTTCAGATTGAAAAGTTGAGGTGGTTGTTCTTAGTGGGCTTGGTTGCTTTGACTCATTTATTTTGCCAGTCTCTCATACTTCCATATAGGAATGCCCTTCTATCACTGTTTCGAGATGAGGAGATTCATGTGCGTTTGAATGAACCATCCAAAGAATCTTATGTTGAGATTATAGGCTTTGGAAATCCCCACAAGATCGATCCCTCAAATGCGGATAATGAATCTCTACCAATGGCGGCAGTAAAGAGCCAGATAATTCTCAACATTGAGACAGGTGGGGAAGATGAGAAGGAAAATGTTGAACGAAATGAGAAAGAAAAGATGAACTCTGAGTTGGATGTTGATGGCACGGATGATGACATTGATATTACCGAGGATGCTGTAGATATGGATATGGATGATGAGCTCTTGGTGCAAAATAACAGAAGCAGAGAACATAATTTTTCATCACAAATGGAGGATGCTGAATCCATCTCAACTGATTCAGTTGTTCAGCTTGGAAATGGAAGTTTTCGGAATGTTCTATTAAATGCTGGAAGTATGAAGATACCAGATAATACTGCTACTGTTGGTTTTACTCCATCATCACCTTTAATAGAATTACCACCGAGCCCTTTGTATATTGAATCTCTAGACCAGAAAAGGTTAGGATCTGATTTGAACTCTTCCAATGGATCTAAAATGGGTATATCTAGGGATGAAATGAAGCAGATAGCCGGCCATGGTTTCCTGGCAACCGGTAATACTACTAAAAAGAAAATGGCTTCTGAGATGCCGCCCAAAACAGTAACAGTAATCGGCAAGATGGAACGATTATTAGTCCGACATCGTGCTGCTTCACGAGCAATGGTATGTCTTTTACTTGGTATGCAGTAAAAAAAGTATCTGACATATAATCTGAAGTGCTTATATATATATATATTTTTGTAAATGATTGGAATTTAGACACCAAGATGGTCTTCTGAGCGTGACAAGGAAATTCTAGCTGCAAAGATAAAGATAGAACAAGCTCCCGCATTGAAAAATGATCCTGAACTATATGCTCCTCTATTCCGAAATGTTTCTACCTTCAAAAGGTTAGTGTCCTGTGTACTGCAGTTCAGTAGACATCTATGCCTATGATTTCACTTCTATATTTCTTTCATCATGACTGTTTCTAAAGTAAAATCGTAATATGTTACTAACTCGACGTGGTCAAGTACTAATTTTTCGCATTTTCCCTTGACTGGATTGCCTTATGGATATCACTGGCAGGAGCTATGAACTCATGGAACGTGTCCTGAAGGTATATGTATACAAGGAGGGTGAAAAGCCTATCTTTCATCAACCAATACTCAAAGGGCTATATGCATCCGAGGGATGGTTCATGAAACTGATGGAGACAAATAAGCATTATGTTGTGAAAAATCCAAGGAAGGCTCACCTGTTTTACATGCCATTCAGTACACGGATGCTAGAATATGCACTTTATGTACGTAATTCCCACAACCGGACGAACTTGAGACTCTATTTAAAGGATTATTCAGAGAAGATTGCTGCAAAATACAGTTTCTGGAACAGAACTGGTGGAGCAGACCATTTTCTCGTGGCATGCCATGACTGGGTAACTTTCAGTTTGCGTCTCTGTTCAGTATGTTTTGTTTTTGTGTTGAAGTACCAAAGGAGTGATTGATCTAACCAAAGTACCTGTTTACTTTAGATACACGATTACTGGTGTCAACGAGGGGTTGACCTGGTGGTTCTATAGATGACAATTGCACTCAAAGGTCATGGGTTCAAATCCCTTTAACGACGACATGAGTCTGTCACATATGACTTGCCAAGTGTGGCTTACACTCATAAAAATAAAGATGCACGATTGCTGGTGGTCCATCTTATGCTTGCATGAACGCAATTCAAAATGATAAATCCCCATTTGTCTTATGAGTGTTGTGATGCTTTGTGTAAATATATACAGGCTCCATACGAAACAAGACACCACATGGAGCATTGCATCAAAGCCCTCTGCAATGCGGATGTAACAACGGGATTCAAGATAGGAAGAGACGTCTCTCTCCCTGAAACATATGTCCGATCTGCCAGAAATCCTCTCCGAGATCTCGGAGGTAAGCCACCGTCTCAAAGGAACATTCTTGCTTTTTATGCTGGAAATAATCATGGGTACCTGCGTCCAATCCTTCTCAAGCATTGGAACAACAAGGAGTCTGATATGAAAATCTTTGGCCCAATGCCTGCTGGAGTTGCAAGCAAAATGAACTACATACATCACATGAAAAGCAGCAAGTACTGCGTCTGTCCAAAGGGTTATGAAGTCAACAGCCCGAGGATCATCGAAGCCATCTTTTACGAATGCGTGCCTGTTATTATATCGGATAACTTTGTGCCCCCATTCTTTGAAGTCTTGAATTGGGATGCATTTTCATTGATTCTCGAGGAAAAGGACATCCCAAACTTGAGAAACATTCTTGTTTCCATACCAGAGCAGAAGTACCTGGATATGCAACTCGGTGTTCGTATGATTCAGAAGCATTTCCTATGGCATGCAAAGCCTGTAAAATACGACCTCTTCCACATGATCCTTCATTCAATTTGGTACAACCGAGTTTTCCAGATAAAAGCCAGATAGCAACTGTCAAGTACTGAGTGTGCACTGCACTGTAGATGGATTGTAAGAGATGAAACTTGAATGATTCAGCTTATAAATTCGGACGTAGCTAATTATTGAAGATCAAGTAAGTTCTCTTTGTTTGTTCCTTTAAATTTTGTTATTCCCATCTTCTTGTTCCTGTGACTTCTGATACGGATTTTAGACGTCTACTGTATAGTGGGTTTGGGGTGTGCGCAGTCACTGCACCATGCAGTGCCCCCACGTGACACTGGAATTGGTCGGTATGCGGGCCCGCACAAAAATATTGAACACCGAACCTCTTGCCATACCAATCCCGCAGTCATGTATAGTACATTCAATAGAGAAGCTTAGAAGCTTTGCAGTTAATATCTTTGCAGTCTGTGACTAAACCTAATAGCTCCTTTGCTTCCCCTCTACAGTAACTCGAGTTAACTGTAGCATAGCAGAGGACACACTCAAGAATTATACATATATATAGAGGGAAAATTAAAAAAAATGCATATGGTATATTGGTATTCGTTAGAGTTTTGACTAACTTAATTGAAAAACGCATATCAGTGTGAAAAGCATTAAAACTTAAGCATTTGAATAATATTACCAAATGTGCCCATCATAAACGTCTAGTAGCGTGTTGGGATTGTAGAGCTAGTGGGGAGTAAATTCCGAGCGAATAATGAATGAACAGACAAAAGAAGATGGAAGAGGAAGAAAAAGACTCAGAATCGAGATCTCCCGAGGTGTGCGGTAAGGTAATTCACCGCATACTATGTTAGGCATGGCGAGATTGGTGCGGCAGGTGGGCCCAGGGGCGGATGTAGTAAGGTGCCCGGGGTCCGGGCACCTCCAGCTCAGAAAAAAAAAATCCCGAATTTTAGGGCCTATAACAAAATTTGAAGCCCAACAAAATTTTGAAGTCCATTCACTCTTTTAGCCGGGGAACAAAGATTCTATTCGTAATCAATTCTCAGCCCAGCTAAGCGCTTACGAAAAGTCTGAAGGCTGGAGTTTT